>ML828719.1:0-10990 GCA_009831015.1 Picea engelmannii | reverse complement strand
ATATAAACATGCATCTTTGTTAACTTACATCTATGATGTACTTAACCACTTTCATAATCCTAAGCCTTCATGTAACTATCATAGGTATATTTCATAGCCTACATACATTTCCATTTTAAAAACAGTCATCTCAGGATTGTTCACAGTCCTTCTCATGTGATCTGCAAAGGCATAAACCTTTGCCTCTTATCATGACAACAGAGCATCCTTGCTCGTTTACTCTTTTATTTAATTGTACTGGATTTTTCCTGGGGATATGGAGTACATTCCCTTTAAGCTATCCTTCAAGACAGATCCTTCACAACTCTTTAGAATGGAGTCAACCATGCATCCATGGTATTCATTTATTTTTTTGGGAAATTGTAAGTCTTGCCTTACGTTTCGATTATCAGGGCCATCATGTTGGGCCTTTAGTATATTTATACTCTTACATCATACATGTGCATTACTTGCACGTTCTATATATCATTCATACCTCACTGGTATGAGTATCAGGCTTCTTAATAGGAAGCTCCTCGGTGCATTAAACTCATGCACTATTCATCATACGGACTTACACCCTCTCCTCATGCAACCACCGGCGTGACCGCGATCCAAATTTAAAGGGCGCTTCGCATTTCGCGATTTCGAAATTCCCGTTGCAAGGAATTCTATTTTCCCTGACTCCCGAAATCCGAAAACCCGAAAGACCAAGGCTAAGGTTTTCTTGGCTCTTTCATCTACATGACCCTTCGCTTGGAATCTGGGGTCAATTCTCAGACACGTGTCAGGATCCCGTATTTCGGATAATCCGTGGACAACGCTCCACTATTTCCCAAACTTCTATTCTATGCGGGCCGACAAGTCTGGATCCCATGGTCCAGATCTCTCCGAAAATCATCGATCCTGATTAACTCGGTGATTACCTGGCGCAACTTTGGGAAGTCTACGCTTCCATTTTCCCCATAGATGAAACCTCGAAGCTCTAGATCAACAGCTCTCGTTGATTCCGATCTAACAGATATTATTCCTCCTAAGATTATGATTGATGAGAGGTTATCAGCCTTATCCTCCCCACTGATTAATTAGGTCTAACGGTCGCCAACGACTTTCCAACCGACGATTGTGATTATGTCGCGATTTCGCATTTCACGACTTCGGGACTTCTATTATGGAGAACCTCGAATCCTTTGATCTTGTGAAATTTTCTCTGGACGATCAATGGTCCAATTCGCTCCTTGATCATCGGCTATGATCTTTTCGCGAATTTCTCATTGCTTCTCCCAAGCCTTTTGGTCTTGCGAAATTTCAGTATCTCCTTGCAACTAACCAGTGTGCTACTTCCCAAGATCGAACAACCCGAAACGTTTCGGTTCTTTCTGAATGGATCTTGACTCTAGATCCCATCCAATCTTCAAAATTCTTTTCTGAAGGATTTCTCCTGCTATATCTTCTGATATTTTAAGTTACTTACATGACTAATCTCCTAGTCCTAACTCATACGGGTGTTACCCTCTCTTTATGGAAACGACCAACAAGGGTCACTCTTGGGAATTAGCAACAGTCCCAAAGGACTCCTCAAACAGGTTATCCTCACTATCGATTCTAACCATTATAGGTTAGGTGAATTTGACCTTACATATTTTCACTAGTCCTCTCATTCATGAGGAATTATATGTTCAGGGTTTAGTTTCTTAATAATACAGTGGTCATAACTTTCTAAGGATCCTCCCAGTCCTTACCAGATTTTCCCAAACCATGAAGGGGTCTTCCTTTGGGTATTAATCCTTACCTAACCAGCCATCTTAATCGCAAGAGACTCTACCTGCTTTAGTAGGTAGCCATCGTTACATTAAAACAGAACAACTCAGTTCATGTCCCTTGTCCGGCTCATGCAGCTTCGTAGCACAATCTATTCCTCCTCTGTTATTGGCACTTAGATCTTATCAGTAATAATGATCTGTGCATCCCTACTCCTATGAGAGTAGTTACCTTCTTAACAGAGGGTTATAGAAATTTCCAAATTACAGTCTAATCTGCAATCCTTCTCCTTAAAGAGAAAACGCAGATAACAATATCTTCTAACGCGGCTCGTACCTGAGCCCAAGTAGGCCAAGTGTTGTAACCATGCTCTGATACCACTTTGTCACATACCCACTACCTAAATCGGATTTTTCTGGTCTTCTGTCAAATCAGAAGCCCTAAAACATCCATGGAGGACCAGCATAAGCTGGCTCATTCTCTCTCCCCGCTCCCATGTGGTTGCGGGTCATGATCACAGTTCGAATAAATGCAGTACCTCTTTCATGTTTCGTGCCTCGGCTCTACAGTGATGTCGAGTCATTTGACTTGGCAACCGCCGAACCCCGACAGGGCTAGCGATCGGCCAATGGGGGTAAATGCCCACAGGGTTAGCAAATGGCCAATAGGAACAAATCCCAACAGGGCCAGAGAACAACCAATGAGAAATGGCCCCGTTGCGCGGTTAAGTGGAATACAGGTGGAAAAAAGGGAAATGCAACACGATGGTCGACATGACAGGAGGGGCCCCACTTAACACACCACACTATTCCGGACCCCCTCCCCCCATTAAAGACAGAATGGCAAGGGGGGTCCGGAATCCTCCTGAGTGTCGTTGATCATGATGAATTAATCTCGACCGTTCGAGAGTTGAGCGTCCAATTCCGGACCCCCCCACCCCCCCAATTAAAGGTAGAATGGCAAGGGGGCCCCAGAATGCATCCTCAGCCGTAGATCTGGGTGGGTGGACTCTGGCCATCTAGATCTGTCTGCTACTTACCCTAGTGCACGCTCGCACCCCAGCATAAAACTGACATCTCTTCCTCACATCGGACGGTCGTTACGGACCCTGAGATTTCTTGAAGTAATCTCGTCCCTTCATCGGGAGTTATCATCACGAGAGCCCGAACTCTTGATCACGGGACTTCCGAATTCTCAATCCCCGGTTTCCCGATGCGGTTAATCTCTCAACACGTGTCCCTCGTAAATCGGACGATCCAGATCTGTCCCCGGGTTTCCACCATGGAAAATCCTGAACTCTTGTCAATAGGAATCCCGATTCCGCGATTCCCGATTTCCCGAAATGGGTGATCTATTGACACGTGGCCTCCGTTAGTCAGACGGCTCAGATCTACTCCAGGGTTTCCACCATGGAAAATCCTGAACTCTTGTCAATAGGAATCCTGATTCCGCGATTCCCGATTTCCCGAAATGGGCGATCTATTGACACGTGGCCTCCGTTAGTCGGACGAATCAGATCTACTCCAGGGTTTCCACCATGGAAAATATTGAACTCTTGTCAACAGGAATCTCGATTCCGCGATTCCCGACTTCCTGAAATGGGTGATCTCTTGACGCATGGCCTTCGTCAATCGAACGGCCTAGATCTATTCCGGGGTTTTTCTCCCCTATACACTGGAGTCTTAACCCTCGGGTAACTCCTGACAGATCCAATGGTTGTCGAGTTTTTCAGCCAAGATCTGACGGCTCATAATGGTTCCTACCCATGCATTCTTCCATGACTCCCTGGGCGTGGAAAAGATCTATGATCCAGATACTCTCATGAACCTTGGGGATCTATGGTCCTAAACTCTTTGCTACCCACAAAGACATAGGAAAACCAAGTGGGAAGCCATTTAACGCCCTACTATCACCTACTAATCTAACGGTCGTGGGTGACCGCAGGTTTCCTGACAAAATCTCATCCGTCGATTAATACCTATCAGGTTAAGATACTTAAATTTCCATCTTCCTCTTACCAAATCTAACGGTCATGAGTGACCACAGATCTCCCGACGGGATCTCATTCGTCGATTCATTACCTCATCCTTATGCTGTCATCTCAGTTTTCAAGAGGATCGTTCCTCCTTATGCAGGGTTACTAAGGCCTTACGCCTTCACAACCGCCTTCCCGATTCTTGATGGGCTTTTCAAGGAAGGTATTTCTATGGGGAGAATTACTTAGGGTACTACCTGAGGTATATAAGGATGTCATCCTCCCGAGAACCAGGCATGAAGTCTGAATTGGGTCAGTACGCACACAAATAACGAATTCATGAGGACATAAACCATATGTAGTCTTTCCATACAATTACACAACTACTAGTACTGATCAAAACACCATATAGAAATTCTTATAATGAAATCATTCAAAGTTTCACAGCCTATGAGCATAATTATCAAAATACATATAATTCAATATGTCAAAGGAAAAACACTTATCAGAAATAACACCAGGGGTTAAGCAACTACTGAGAGGGGTGCTCGTTTCCACCCAACCGTAGGCTTAGCGACTCCTAGCGGATTTACCACTAGCCACCCCCGAGCTGAGACCACGATGCTGTGAGACTATGTCTTGGTCTACCAATGACTAGGAGAGAAGGTTGCAATCCTTCCTCTCTGCTATCACTCACTTTGCATATTGCCAGAGTTCTCCCCTCGTGTCTGCCCCTAATCGCTTCTACCCTATGCCTTATCCTCTTGCGAGGTTGCGTGTGGCACGATTACCCTCGCAATGGTCAGGCCTGACGGCTCTACGGATGGGCGGTTCACCTCCCATCCCTCATTAAACCATCCACCTACCATCCTGCGAGACATTTAATTCGGGGCCAGCGAACTGCTTTTGGTTCTCCGGGCCAGTGGAGTCCAAATACAGTATTAATTCTCGGTGGAAGTTAACGCCACCTTTCTAGGTGCCTTCCACCGTCATCATGGTCTCTTTTTCTACACATCCCCTCTCAGCAGTTCTGCAATAAAATTCATAATGTTATTCACATTCATTGACCTTTTCCTCAAGGTCCATTTACATCATACATTCACATTTTCATCATGATTTAGCATGGAAGTTCCTATATTAGGATTAATTACAAATTTGGGGGAAATAGGGTGTTACACTTCAAAATAGCCATTCAAACTTTTTTTCTTCAAAAGAAACACATACTAAGGAAACCACCAAAGGAAAATGAGTATAATTGGTGCTTTTGATAGTTTATATGAACATGAGATAACTCGAATTCTTTTAAAGTACTTAGATTTAATATAAAGAAACCAACATTAATATAAACCAACTAGAATTAATCTAAAGAAACTATAATGCTTCTTAAGAAACTATAATGCTTCTAAAGTACATAGAATTAATATAAGGTAGTGATATAAGTACAACTACTATGGGAAATTGAAGTGAAGGTATTCAACCATTCCTATAGTAGCATGGAAATCCATCAAGATATTCTATATTGAAGATATAATGCTTACCCATGTAATAAAGTCACCTTAGTGACTTTAGGTTAAAAGATTAGGATTTTTCATCTTTTACGGTTTTGGTCTTTCAAGCTCTTTATAAGAGTGAGGACCCTCATTGTAATGATGTACCGTTCAATAATAATGTCATTCATTTTTTATGTAGATCATGTTTTATGTACAATAACCCTACCTAGGGTTTCTTTGGTTCTTGTAATATGGTATCAACACAAGGTTATGATCTCTAGAGCTTCTATTATGCAATCTGGTTGCATCAATTATTCATCTCCAATTTTCCTTCCAATCCATGTTTTCTTGCTTGTGCATTGAGATTCATGCATTACTTGAAACAAATCTTTGTAATTTGAAGGTAATAATATCAGTGAGGAACATTCTTATATCCTCTGAAATATGCGTTTGCAAGTGAGAGAATATGAATTTTATCATTTTTATTGTGGTTTATTTCGAATTTGTTTTCACTATGCAGAATTTCAATAGAACTAATGATGCAAGTCAGATATGAACCCGACCAAATCTTCCCTTAAGCTTGGGCCATATCCAAATCTACTAGCCTATCCCACAATTATGCCACTCTAATTTTGCTTTAGGTTGCTCTAAACCCACAAAGGGGTGTCCTAGGATCGATCCGCTCCTTCGTCAATTCGATCACTAACAGGATCAAATTCTTTCAAAAGTCCATTCGCTTCATAAAAGGGCAACTGCTCGCTGGAAATGGAACCAATGTGATTCATTGATCCGCCAGTCATTGAAGATCGATGGTCCAACGCTATTACGAAACTTGAAATTGTTTTGATGTTAACTCATCCTATGATATCTGCAATGGATCCCCATCGTCGATCTGCCTCCAACATGATCTGATGGTTATGACTTATTCAGTTGTTGACCCAATGGTCCTCCTATGCAATATCTTATATATGATGGTTGTTGTTCGTTGATTATCGATATCCCTTTTACTCACGATTTGATGGTTATTAATCACTGGTGGATGATCTAACGGTTACTGTGCCTTCCTTTGTGATCAATATTCTTCGACGGTCGTGATTTTTTCTTTCTCCAAATTGACGTTTCCTATAACTTCCTCCTCCACGCCTGCGTGTAGTCACCTTAACCCCAATCAATTATCCACTTACCAATAGACTAGGATCATCGATCCATTATAGTGATCAATCATCACTGGAAACACTTCATCGATCTAGTTAGGTTACAAAGTTACACCGAGATCTTGTCCTGAGAACTTTTCTTCTCGAACCTGCAATCAACTCTTTATCCTGCGATTACACACAACTCTAACATACACATATCTACCAATTATAATACATAGAATCAACCACATATAATAGATAGATACCTTCAATGCAGAAGCTCAAAACAGAGATTTATTTTTTGTATTCAGTCAAATGCACATGCTTTACACATAATTACGGAATGATTCATAATGCCTTTCCTCTCTCTCTAGCCTAATTCTCCATTTGGTTGGCCACACTAATGCCCAAAGGCTTACAATATTTTGTACAAAATAGGTTATGAAACCAATTCAGTCTAGATCCTATAACTTCTCAAAAAAAACCCTAATGAGGCCTTATATCCATGAATCACTCCTAAGGATCCCATAACCACTCAATCCTAGTTAATATGTGTCTTCATTGAGAATATTTGATTTCTCTTATCTTCATAAGACTCAAATTGTCGTAGATACCCAATTTAGAGAAATTATTCTACAAAAAACAAATATCCAAGATTCCCTAATGTTCTCACACATTTGAGAAAATTTGCAAACATATCCTCACTTATACAAATCAAACTCACAAATCACTCACTAGGAAACCAAACCTTTAGTAGAATGAATACCCCCCTATGTATAATCAAATATACAATGAAATTGGAAGAAGGATGCACCTGGATTGGACTCTGAAGGTTGAAAACATTCATGATCTCTTGATCATGTGCTTCCATAGGCTAATGAAACCCTCCAGGGTCCCAAACTTTAGTCTGTATTTTTCTACTTGCTTTGTCGATGCAAATTCGTTCAGTCAGCTTCTCCTCATTGTTGGTTTTCCTCTTCCTTCTGCAGTATCTTCTCTTCGATGCCTTCCTCATCATCATCCACAATCTATCTATCTCCTTATTTATCTCAGTCTCTGGTTGAATACCTCTACTATGATCTCTCCCTGACTGTTGTGCATACTTTGCACTTTCCTCCTTCTTCTCTTTCAAGACAATGTCTTCCTTTTCCAATTTTGATTTTTCATTCTAAATGTGAAGTCCTTGACCTATTATCCTCTCTTCCAAGGATTCCAATTCCTTATACAATTCATCAAAATTATCTTGAATTGTATTTTCTAGGTAATATCCTCCTCTTGAATATTCTGTCATCCATCCTTCCAAAGGTTCTACCTCTTCTGCTATACATTCTTCTTCTGGTAGAATATTGTCTTATATTATTTCCATGGCTAAAATTTCCTTGATTCTATCTTCATGGTGTGAATTTCCATCCTCTGTAGCTCCACAAAATCTACAAAATAATGTTGATCCACCAACACATATTTCCCAATTGTGAGGTTCAAGTTTGCAAGGTTCTTGAACTTCAGTTGCTATCATCATTGTCATGCATTCCTCCTGTTAGCGATATTTCTTGTTAGCAATATCATCTAGCGCCATAGGCGAAAGCTCCATAGAAGGGCTTCATCGGCATATCGGGAATCGGGATATCGGAGATCCCGTGCACAAGGAGTTCGTGCATTTTGAAACCGTGAATCCCGGAACTCCAATGGGGAGTTGGACTGTGGTCACATGGAGCGATGGTCACATTGACCAGGAGTTATAGCCAGCAGGGGAAAACGCACAAAGGAGTGCATCAGGGATCGGTATATCGTGAGTCCTGAGGACTTGCACATTTCGACATCAAAAAGTCCAAAACCCCGACAGCGGAGTATAAGGCTACGGTCTTATAGGGAGGCGGTCACGTGGACCAGGCGTAGCCAAAGGGATAAGGCCAAAGTGCATCGGGGATCGGAGGATCGAGATTCCTAAGGAAAAGTGCGCGTTGACATTGCAAACACCGAAACCCCGATAGGAGTGGAATAAAGTCGCGGTCACGGGGATTGGTCATATGAGCGGGAGTTGAGCCAGGAGGGCCAGTAGGTGGAAGCGCTCATCGGAGAATCGGGGATCGGGGATTCACGAGGACAGTGGTTGGTGGCAGCGGAAAGTACGAAACCTCGAAACCCCGATATAGAGTCAAGGATCACCACGGCTAGGTGCAGAGGCCGAGAGGAAAGTCAGAAGGACCTGTGGATTGGGTTTGCACAGTGATTCCCGAAAGGAATCTAAAGAGCCGCTTCGGCTCAGAAGAGGGGATTTAAAACGATCCTGAGAACAGGAAGGCACGACGATGTCTCAGGTACCGATTCGATGTGGGCTAAATCCCAGTAGCTGCCAGGATTGAATGAAGAAAAGAGAGGGTGGTTGAGGCCTCACCTCAATCATTAATTGCACGGCATGGAGGGTCTGACCAGCAGTCTGCTCAGGAGGGTCCTGCGTACCCATTCTTCCAGAGAAGCCAGGCCCGATTTTGCGACCAGCCGGAGGAAGTCTGCACACGCTAGCTCGACATTTAAATGGCTCAGCTACTCCCCTTGCTGAAGCCATGCGTAGTTAAGATGGCGTTTGTCATGGGCGCACGATCGTCTAGTCTGCATGCGCAGACTGTCAGAAGGCATGCAGATGCAAAGTTTTAACGCAGCTGCTCATTCCCACTGCTGAGGTTTTGGTTTTTGGTTATATGTAGGTATTTTTTCCATTTTGGGGGGGATCGATGGTAGAGCTGAGCTCCCAACTGTAAGGATTTTACTGTTATTCTAGCTTCCAGCTTATGTATCTGTAAATGAGATTTCTTGCTTTATGACGGACAGTTCTCCTTTTTCATCTAATTTCATCTCATGCTAGGGAGTTCGTGATTGACTGAGTCATACGAATTGTTGTAGTTCTGCTGTGATAAATGATGTATCATTGCGTTATTACATTCTCTGGTCTTTTGCATTTGAATATAAGTTGATCTTGTGTTTAAATGTCTTCCTCTACAGCCTGTTAGAAACCTTTTGTTTGTAACATACCTTTGCATTGTTCTTATACAAGTCTTCCTCCCTACTCACCCTTACTACAACTCACTGTCTGGAGTTATTCAAGACCTCACTTGCTCGTGTATATCTAGCCTGGTTTCAGAGTTGGAACCTCATCATTGAGTTTATCTCCATTTGATCACCAAATTTAACCACCGTGACATTAAACTGATGGGTGTCGGGCTCTGCTCCTGATAGCAATCCGAGAGTGACTTCCGACGCTAACATTTATGGCGCCGTTGCCGGGGACGAAGTTGAATATTTTCCCTGGGCAGAACGACAATGATTAACTGATTCTGAAGGTGCATCAGATATCAGAATTATCAAGATTGCTACTATGCAACTGGCGACTCCACTGTGGCGACTCCATTGTTTCCACTTTACTGTTTCAGTTGTGGCCACTATTGGCACACCTGAAAGCTGACCCAGAAGAGCTTTCTCGAGAAGGTTTCAGCGGCTACTTTCTCAGCCTGAGAAGTTTCCTAGGGTAACGATGATGTTTAGATCTGGCCTTTGATGGTGAACAAGGACCAGACACACTTGAAGCTGCGCATCCTTCACTTGGCGACTCCATGATTCGAGGATCGATTGGCGACTCTGTTGGTTCGATATGGAGAAAATCCTGGCTCAAAGGTTTGCTTTCTGTGACTTTTCCCAGATAGTTGGTTTTCCTAATGCGCTTCCTGATAGGGACATATGGGAAGATTTCCTCCCTGAATTACATGCAAAGGATTGGGAGGAACCAACTGATCATTTACTGGACTTCCATGAAGCTATTCACCGACACCATATCACGCATGAGGATGTCCAGATTAAGCTTTTTCGGTATTCATTAAAAGGAGCTGCTCTCGATTGGTGTTGATCTCTTCCCTCTGCAAGCATCTGTTCTCTAGCAGGTTTTCATACAACTTTCAATTCATCTTGTAAAGAATACTTTCCAGCTATTCGTTTGTATGAAAGGTGTTGTGAGGATTTTTCTTTGCTTCATAAAGCCTCTGCTGGCCCTGAAGATCATGTCCATGACGGGGCCTTTACTGTGGAGGAAATCATCTACCATGAAAGTATAGAGGTGTCGAATGATATTGGTGGTGTTAACTCGAGGATGGAAGCATCTGACATCATATCGGATGCGTCCGCTCTTTTAGATGTTCGTGAAGATCAACACACCTCTTATGAAGATTATGAGTTTGCAGAGCAGACATGGTCCGTGGTAGATGGCTCACCTAAATGTCGGTTTGAAGCAGATATTCCTAGCAACCCTGTTTCTGAGGGCGGAGACCGTCCCGTTTCCTCTCTTTTTCTCCAAGGGGTTTCTCATGATATATGTTTATCTGGGATTAAAGAGAAAAAGATTATGTGTGAGCAGCCAGAACTAGTAGGTCCCACTGTCCCTAAAAAGGATTTATTTTTACCCGGGATCATTGTTTTGGAGGAGGATCATAACCATGTAGGCCTGCCCCTTTTTGATGAATATTATAGTGATGATGAGTTACAAGCTTATCCTGTAGATGATCACTATGAAGTCACTGAAGAGCCAGTCGGCAAGCAAAACCACCCCATGGTCCCTATTTATGATGAATATGGATCGGACCTGGGGGAGAGCCAAGAAGAAG
>ML828718.1:21840-38861 GCA_009831015.1 Picea engelmannii | reverse complement strand
GCGGGTTGTACTACTGGTAGGGAACGTACATACGCATGATGAACTATGGACAGGTCACATACCTATGACAGATAGATATCTATGGAGGATTGTTGCCTCATCTCAATTGGTGTTGAGGATGTAAGTTGAGTCTTGCATATAGAGTTGGTGCTCTTGTAGAGTTGTACTCTATTCAGTTGTTGCTGAAAACCCTGAGGATTGTAGTCTGTAATAAAAATAAAATTGTACATACATCTTGTGTTATTTTTTTTCCTTGTGGTGATGGCATGTTGATGATATATTGATGTTATATGTTTCTTACATATGTTCACATCTAATTGGTTATAAATGACAACAATGAGTAATGAGTAGAAGTTGAATGCTAACTAGTGAGTTTTGTGTAAGAGGGAAGTTTTGGGAAAAAGTGCCCCACACTCATTCACCCGCCCCCCCCCTCTAATTGTGGTAGGTGTGTCCAATAATTGGTATGAGAGTGGTACTTAACTACAAGCCTTAACAAGCTTGAAGGAGATCCATAGACACACAAATGGATGATGAAGTTCCAATCCTTGATGAGGAAAATTATTCTACTTGGATAATAGAGATGAGAATACATTTGAATCAAATGGGAGAAGTTATTTGGAAGGAAGCCATTGGTGGATCAGTTTCATTGAAGAACAAGTCAAAGTTTGCAGCTCAAAGGGAAGGAAATAATAATGATGCATTGGCTCTCAAGACCATTCTTAGTGGAATATCAATCCCTATAAAAGAGAGCATGGGACAATGCACTTCCGCCAAGGATGTATGGATAAAGCTAGAGGAGACATATCAAAGCAAGAAGGAAAAGGAGGAGCAAGATATTGAAGATCACTCCATCAAGATCATTAAAGGTAAAGAATCTACGAAAACCCTTGATTGTATTATTTCTAAATGTAACCTTGAAAACATTTCAAGTGAAGATAAAGAATCAAGTGATGATAGCACAAAGGAAGATCTTGAAGACATTTCAAATGAAAGAAAATAATTATGTGTTGATATTGGAAAAAAGGAAGATCCTGAAGATATTTCAAATGAGGGTAAAGAACCCTAAAAAACCCTTGATTGCAATGATGATGATGAATTTTTATCTACAAGTGAAGAAGAATATCTAGAAACAGATTGTGTAAAGTTTGATGGTAATTATCCCATGAAAAGAATAGAATAAAATATATTAAAACTCTAAAAGGATGTTGAAGAGGGTTTATATAGATATAGAAGTGATCATTAGTATATAGACTATAACTATCTTTCAGATAACACTAAGAATTTTCTTAGGAGGAGTCTAAGGCACATATTTAAATTAAAGGAAATGCTCAAGGAACAAGAAGAGAGCAATAAGACTAAATTAGAAGAAAAGGAAGAAGAGATCACAAGACTAAAGAATGGAAAAGAAGATATAAATTTAGATAATGATATTAGCAAAAGTTTTGAAACCATTGTCCATATCGAGACCAAAATTGAATAAGCCAAAAGAATAGAGGAACTATTGAAGAATCAAATAAATGAAAAGGAAGAGTCATGTTGTAAGTTAGAAGCTGAAATTGTTGACCTTAGAAAGAAGGTAGAAAAGTCAAAAAAATTCTTGAATAGCTTATGAATCTTGGATGAGATCTTGGAAAGTCAAAGATCACCACTTGATAAATCAGGTCTTGGATACAAATAAGAAGCTACATATGCTGAAGCAAGCACCTCAAAGAAGCATGAGGTAAGTCCATCAAAGAAGGAAGACAATGCTGCAAAACAACCATCTACACAAGGCAAAGAAAATTCCAAAAGAACAAAGCAAGGAAGACCTCAAGAAGCTATCCTTGGGACACCAAAGAGAAGGTATGAAAGTATTTTTCATGGGCATTGTTATTCATGTAATGAATATGGTCACAAATATTTTGAATGTAGAGATTATGAAAGGAGATACAATGGAATGTTTTATAACACCGTAAGGTGTTGGAGAAGTGATCAAGTAGGACACATTATTGTTCACTGTAACACCATGAGATGCTACAGCTGTAGTGGATTTGGCGAAAAATCCCAGGATTGTTGGAACACAAGAAAAAAGTCCATGATGAGGAATTCACATAGCATGGATAGAAGAAGGAATGAAGTAAGAAAGGGAGACATCTTTGAAAATATGGATGCTCAGAGCTCAAGTTCTGAGGAGCAGGGACATCTACAGAAGTGGGTGAAGAAGACAAAGCAACCAGATCATAATGAAAGATTGAAAGGGAGTTCAAGTGTGTTATCCACAAAGGCATACGCAGGTGACAACGATATGGATCATGTACATACACAAGCTAACCTTGAATAAGTCATGTACACATGCAAGCTGTTGTGCAGCAGACCGCATATATATGGTAAATCCTTAGGAAAAAGGCAATGCACATGGATTGCATCTTGATATGTTGGTATAACTCAGTGTTGCAGAGTCAAACATTGTTTATTGCAGGTTCTGACACTTTTTGTTACATGTTTTCATGGTTCTATGTTAGATCATGTAAGGTGACGATGTAAAATAAATCTTGGGTGCATGGCACTAACCCATGAGTATAGATTGATGTTGATCTGTTGATGTACATGGCTGGTACATATTTAAGTTTCATTGATATATCTTATGATGTATTATTGGAAGCATATGTTGGATATCATAGTGCATGAATTTTTCATGTGGTTGGACTACATATTGAGACATGTAGTTGGTGAGTTCAGTTGATAGTCATGTTGTACATCACTAGAAATTCATAGCTTGTTGATGCATGGTTGATATACTTGCTTGGTACAAGTGATGATGCATGATGGTAAACTCATAGATGGTATTTGTTTGACATATTTATATATGGAGATGGTTGGCATAATTGGTAGATTCACATGGTTGTCATATTGGTAGATGCACATGTTGGCATATGGTGGCTACATTCCATGGATGATATCTATTGACATACATGATTGATGCACATGAATGTTGTGCATGATGTACTTGGTTGATATCTTGTTCATGATTCTCTATTTTCATTATTGACATATCTTTTTGTTTCATGATGTATGGTATGGCACATGTTTGATGCATGAACAGGTCCAAGGATTGTCATAGAGAGAGTGGTTGATCTATGATCTGGTTGAAAATAGGGGGAGACATACCCATATGGGGATTCATTCTTCTTATGATTCTAGGAAGAAATACTTATTAGATGCATACCTATAAAAGAGCTCTATACTTGTGGAAAGAACACAGAGGCATAATTCTAGGGGGAGTGATGGTCATAGAGGGAGCATGAGCAATGTATTTTCAACATTACATCAGATTGATATCCCTTGTTCAAAATCAGAGAGAATATTCAGATGCAATAATATAGGGGGAGCCGCTCCAAGGAGAGTTCAAGCAAGGGGAGCAGCCCCAAGAGAAAAATGACCCTTTTCCATTGATGTCAAAGGGGGAGAGATTGTCACATTGATGTGATTGATGTTTATTAGACATAGTCTAATGAGAAGAGATAGTCACATGGTTGTGATTGATGACTATTGATGTAGATAATTCCTTGTCTACATGTTGACATCAATGACGGTATTTCCATCAATGCCAAAGGGGGATATTGTTGGATCATGTTGTCATTGATGCCAATGGTTTGATTATTTTGATGTCAAGTGATTGAGTGAGTAATTGATGTCAAGTGATTGATTAATGTCAATGGATTGATTGATTGATAATATTGATTACTTTATGATTGATGAACAATGTATATGTATTATCCTTGATGAGAATGATAGATGTCAACTGGAAACAAATCGATCAATATGGATCAAGATGCATAGATGAAGATGGATCAATGAGTTGTCATTGATACATGATGAAGATGGATTATTTTATATATTATGGATAGTTTGATGACTCATTATTGTCTTGTCATGACTAATAAGAAGTACAAAAGGATGAACTCCAAAGTGGTCCCCTTATGGTGAAATCCCTCACGGGAAGATTCTTTGTGGTTGAGAGAACCCATGCTTGTATGTAAAAGAATGAGATGAAGATCAATGACTTTGTTGGTGAAACTATCCTAGATGGATAGTGCTTGTCATGCCATTTCCATAGGTATGTGGAATGCCATATAACTCCTCACAGTTTGAGAGTTATGACCTTACGAAGTTGGAGGACCCCCATATGATGGCTTGAAGCCCCAAATGGTCAAAGAAGTAAAAGTTATTGAAAAGAAGAAATCATTATTTTAATGATAAAGTAAAGTGACAAAATCAAGAAGGATTGTTTTAATAAAATAATGGAGAACTTTCTATTTATAGAAAGTGGTTAACCCTAAAATAAGGAAGTGACCTAGATATGGGTTAAGTGACCTAGAAGATGAAGAGTATAAATAAGAGGCTAGGGTCTCTTGTGAAGAATAGTTGTTGAAGCTCTCTTAAGCATGATTGAAGATATATTCTGAGAGAGAGATGGTCTGGACAATATCATGAGCATATTAAAATATTGGCAAGTCTGAGGTCATGACACCAGAAGTCTCGAAAGTTCATAAACCCTAGTTTCTGAGGTATACGTGGGCTACTTTGATCTAGAGTGCGTGAATACGTGGGATGAATGAGGACAGGGCACATACAGTTTATGAGTTCTTGAATATTTGTGTTTGAGCTGATGAAAGGATCTTGGATGATGAAGAAGATTCCAGATATGCATTCTATGGGCTTAGATCTGCCATAGAAACTCTGGTATGGTTTCATTAATTGTCTTGATGGAAGCTCTTGTTTGTTGTGACGTGAATGCTTGAGGCATTCTTGGTATGGATGATGAGATGTGGTATGTGTTGGTTGATAGAGTGATCAACACTCTTGTGACTCAGTACTAATATGATGGCTACATTATACTTGTTGTTTGTACATGATTGAATAGCATTCATAGTATATTGTTGAGATGTATGAGCAAACTATTGAAGAGCTTGGATGTGTTGTGACTGACTGTGGGTCAGACTGAATAGTGGAAGACAAAAGAGAATGTGTTTGAAGGTTGTAGAGGATTTGAGCATGTGATGAAAAGGATAAACCCTAGTTTCTCAGCAGTATATGCAAGCTGTAGTATAGACTCACAGCGTACATACACGGGTTGTACTACTGGTAGGGCACTTGGATACAAAGAAGAAGATACATATGCTTAAGAAAGAACCTAAAATAAGCATGAGGTAATTCCATCACAGAAGGAAGACAATGTTGCAAAACAACCATCTACACAAGGAAAATAAAATTCCAAAAGAACAAATCAAGGAAGACATCAATAATCTATCCTTGGGACACCAAAATGAAGGTATGAAAGTATTTCTCATGGGCATTGTTATTCATGTAATGAATATGGTGACAAATCTTTTGAATGTAGAGCTTATGAAAGGAGATACAATGGAAGATTGTATAACACCATAAGGTGTTGGAGATGTGATCAGGTAGGACACATTGTTCTTCACTGTAGCACCATGATATTCTACAGCTGCAGTGGATTTGGCCACAAATCCTAGGATTGTTGGAACAGAAGAAGAAATTCCATGATGAGGACTTCACATAGCATGGATAGAAGAAGGAATGAAGTAATAAAGGGAGACATATTTGAAAAGATCGATGCTCAGAGCTCAAGTTCTGAGGAGCAAGGACATCTACAGAAGTGGGTGAAGAAGACAAAGAAGCCAAATTAGAATGAAAGATTGAAAGGGAGTTCAAGTGTGTTATCCACAAAGTCATACGTGGGTGACAGTGGTATTAGTCACGTACTATTGCAGGCTAACCTTGAATAGGTCACATACATACGCGAGCTTTTGTGCAGCAGACCGTGTATATATGGTAAAGACTTGGGAAAAAGGGAATGCACTTGGATTGCAGCTTGATATGTTGGTATAACTCGGTGTTGCAGAGTCTAACATTGTTTATTGCAGGTTCATACATTGTTTGCTGCAGGTTTTCATGGTTCTATGTTAGATCATGTAAGGTGACGATGTAAAATAAATCTTGGGTGCATGGCACTAACCCATGAGTATGGATTGATGTTGATCTGTTGGGGTACATGCCTGGTACACATTTAAGCTTCATTGATATATCTTATGATGTATTATTGGAATCACATGTTGGATATCATGGTGCATGCTTTTTGCATGTAGTTGGACTACATATTGAGACATGTAGTTGGTGAGTTCAGTTGATAGTCATGTTGTACATCATTGGGAAGTCATATCTTGTTGATGCATGGTTGATATACTTGCTTGGTAAAAGTGATTATGCATGATGGTACACTCATAGATGATATTTGTTTGACATATTTATAGATGCACATGGTTGGCATAATTGGTAGATGCACATGGTTGGCATATTGG
This sequence comes from Picea engelmannii, assembly GCA_009831015.1. Classification (NCBI taxonomy): domain Eukaryota; kingdom Viridiplantae; phylum Streptophyta; class Pinopsida; order Pinales; family Pinaceae; genus Picea; species Picea engelmannii. Next base: position 32,496 of record ML828718.1, on the reverse strand, counting down.
TAGATGCACATGTTAGCATATGGTGGATACATTCCATGGATGATATTTGTTGACATACATGATTGATGCACATGAATGTTGTGCATGATGTACTTGGTTGATATCTGTTTCATAATTCTCTATTTTCATTATTGACATATCTTTTGTTTCATGATGTATGGAATGGCACAAGTTTGATGCATGAACAGGTCCAAGGATCGTCATAGAGAGAGTGGTTGATCTATGATCCAGTTGAAAATAGGGGGAGTCATTCTTCTTATGATTCTAGGAGGAAATAATTATTAGATGCATACCTAGAAAATAGATCTATACTTAAGGAAAGAACACAGAGGCATAATTCTAGGGGGAGTGATGGTCATAGAGGGAGGATGAGCAATGTATTTTCAGCATTACATCAGATTGATATCCCTTTTTCAAAAGAGGAGAGATTATTTAGTGGAAACAGGATAGGGGGAGAAACCCCAAGGAGAGTTCAAGCAAGGGGAGAAGCCCCAGGAGGAAAATGGCCCTTTTCCATTGATGTCAAAGGAGGAGAGATAGTCACATTGATGTGATTGATGTTTATTAGACATAGTCTAATCAGAAGAGATAGTCACATTGTTATGGGAGAGATAGTCACATGGCTGTGATTGATGACTATTGATGTAAAGCATGCCTTGTCTACATGTTGACATCAATGATTGGTGTTGATATCAATGTTGGTATTGATGCCAATGGTTTGATTATTTTGATGTCAAAGGATTGATGTCAAGTGATTGAGTGATTAATTGATTTCAAGTGGTTGATTGATGTCAATGGATTGATTGATTGATAAGCTTGATTGATTGATGATTGATGAACAATGTATATCTATTATCCTTGATGAGAATGATAGATGTCAAGTGGAAACCAATTGATGAATATGGATCAAGATGCATAGATGAATATATATCAATGAGTTGTCATTGATACATAATGAAGATGGATTCTTTGATATACTATGCATAGTTTGATGAATTATTTTTTTCTTGTCATGATTAATAAGAAGTACAAAAGGATTAACTCCAAATTGGTCCCCTTATGGTGAAATCCCTCATGGGAAGACGCTTTGTGGTTGATTGTTTGGTTGATAGAACCCATGCTTGTATGTAGAATAATGAGATGAATATCAATGACTTTGTTGGTGAAACTACCCTAGATGGATAGTGCTTATCATGCCATTTCCTAGGTATGTAGAATGTCACATAACTCCTCATAGTTTGAGAGTTATGACCTTATGAAGTTGGAGGACCACCATATGATGGCTTGAAGCCCCAAATGGTCAAAGAAGTCAAAGTGCTTGAAAATAAGAAATCATTATTTTAATGATAAATTAAAGTGAAAAAATCAAGAAGGATTATTTTAATAAAATAATGGAGAACTTTCTATTTATAGAAAGTGGTTAACCCTAAAATAAGGAAGTGACCTAGATATGGGTTAAGTGACCTAGAAGATTAAGAGTATAAATAAGAGGCTAGGGTCTCTTGTGAAGAATAGTTGTTGAAGATCTCTTGAGCATGATTGAGGATCTATTCTGAGAGAGAGATGGTCTGGATGATCTCATGAGCATATTGAAATATAGGCAAGTCTGAGGTCATGACGGTAGAAGTCTCGGAAGTTTAGAGATCCTAGTTTTTGAGGTATACGCGGGCTGCTTTTATCCAAAGCGCGTACATACATGGGATGAATGATGTGAGGGTGCGTACAGTTGATGATGTCTTGAAGATATATGTTTGAGCTGATGACATGCTCTTGGATGATGAAGTAGGTTCCATATATGCATTCTATGGGCTCAGATCTGCCATAGAAACTCTGTTATGGTTGCATTATTTGTCTTGATGGAAGTTCTTGTTTGTTGTGAGGTGAATGCTTGAGTCATTCTTGGTATGGTTATTGAGATGTGGTATGTGTTGGTTGATGGAGTGATCAACACTCTTGTGACTCAGTACTGATATGATGGCTACAGTATACTTGTTGTCTATATATGATTGAATAGCATTCATAGTGTATGGTTGAGATGTATGAGAAAGCTATTGAAGAGATTGGATGTGTTGTGACTGACTGTAGGTTAGATTGAATAATGGAAGACATAAGAGAATGTGTTTGCAGGTTGCAGAGGATCTGAGGATGTGATGAAAAGTATAAACCCTAGTTTCTTAGAGGTATACGCAAGTTGTAGTATAGAGCATGCATATGTAGGTTTTACTACTGGTTGGGCACGTACATACGTGTGCTTAACTACCAACAGGTCACGTACCTATGACAGATTGATATATGTGGAGGATTTTTGCCTCATCTCAGTTGGTTCTAAGGATGTAAGTTGAGTCTTGCATATAGAGTTGGTGCTCTTGTAGAGTTGTGCTCTACTCAGTTTTTGTTAAAAACCCCAAGGATTGTAGTCCATAATAAAAAGAAAATTGTACATACATATTGTTTTATTTGTGTTCCTTCTAGTGATGACTTGTTGATGATATATTGATGTTATATGTTGCTGACATATTCTCACATCGAATTGGTTATAAATGATAGAAATGAGTAATGAGTAAAATTTGAATGCTAACTAATGAGTTTTGTGTAAGAGGGAAGTTTTAGGAAAAAGAGCCCCAAACTCATTCACCCCCCTCTCTAAGTGTGGAAGGTGTGTCCAACAACTCTACCTTACCTCTGTCTTAAAAGTCTAGTTAAAAATGTTATTAAAGAAAAGAATGAAACTTTCTACTATGTGTGTGCATTTAAGAAATTAAATCATTTATTGTTCATGAAATAATAGAGTGTTAGCTAACAATAAGTGGTTTTGTCAACACTCGAGCAGTCAGTAAATCATGAGAAAACTTCATGAATAAAGGATGGTGATGTGTCATGAAGTGGGATATGGCTCCCACAATAGAGACGAAGAATATGACGAAAGGAGGGCGGTGGAAATCCCTCTAGATCTAGCCAAAACTATAAGGATCGTCAAGGTCGAACTACAGAGTTTCAAGGCTGACAACGAGAGATTGATAAAGGTGCAAGAAAAACAAATAGAAATTAATGCATTCTTGTTACAGAGCTTGTTCGACATACAGAGGCAACTACAACATGAACCCACAGCGAGTCATGTGGACCAACGACATAAGAAGAGAAGTCAAAGTCCACCCGAGATTCAAAAACATGACTCCATAAGTGACCACACTGGGAGAAGCGCCTCAAAGAAGGCCCAACCTATAGGCAGGGGACACTAATCGGTAGATTCCTCTAGAAAGGAAGTTGGCAATTCCGAAGGATATTCTAGTAGCAGAGAAAGATCACATTCTCAAGGGAAAGGAAATAAGCAGAAGCATTCCAAAAATCATAATCCTAACGAATTCTAGAAATCCAAACCACTCTCTTTCGATGGAGAGATTAGGAAGGGAGAAGAGGCTGAATTTTGGTTGCTTGGTTTAAATAAATACTTAAGAGTCCATGACTACTCTGAAAATTTGAAGGCTCAAATAACCATCTTTAACCTAAATGGAAAGGATTTCATTTGGTGGGAATACCTTAGTAATGTAAAAGGAGTCCATGAGAAGGACTTGTCATGGAAACAGTTTGAGAAATACTTCAGGAAGCAATATCTGTCATAGAAATACATGGATGAGAAGACTAAGGAATTCTATGAACTCACGCTGGGGTAGCTCACCATTTATGAATTTGTCAATAAATTCCTTGAACTACTGAGGTATGTACCCTACATAAATTTAGATGAAAAGGTAAAAAATGCAGTGGTTCATTAGTGGTTTACCTCAAACCTACTAGGACGAGATTGAGTTCGATGAACCAAAGACCTTAGAAGAAACTATCTGGAAGGTGAGGTATTGTTATGAAAAGTTTGGGAGTGAGACAAAACCTCACGAGAACTGGAAGAAGAGGATTAGTTCGAGATTCTAGAAGAAGGGGTTTAAATCCTCAAGATTTTTGAACTATGGAAAAGATTCTAGAAGGAGCCTTCCTACTAGAAGTGTATATCAACAAAATTTCCCCTCTGAAAGTGGAAATAAACCTTTTAAGACTCTCCCAGAAAATACCGATAACCTAAAGAAGGAACCCTTAAAATGTTTGGGTTGTGGAGAAGATCATCGATTGAGGGCCTGCCCACACAGACAACAGAACAATAAGAGAATCTACAATATCCAAGAAGCTATCACCATCAATGATGTGGCTAGGAGCATTCCATGAATCTATGGAGCCTTGGACAATAATCAAGTTGACCACCAAGCTTCAGTAGTGGAGTCGGAAGGTATGATCGCCAACCATCTAGTTTCTATTTTAACTAACACATGTTATAATTTGAGTTATGTGGCCCCTCAGACTATTGATAAGTGTAAACTGAAACCAATTAGACATGTTAAACCATGGTTGGTGTGATTAGCCACTAGGACCAAAAGAAAGGTGGTAGAGGTCATACCATCCTGTCAATTCATTATGGGTGGATTTCCCACCCGAGCGAACCTTAACATACTTCCCCTGGGATCTTATGACTTGTTGATTGGTATGGATTGGTTGGTTGCTTATAAAACTAAATTGGAATGCTATCATAAAAATTTAGAAAGTGTAAATGAAGAAGGGAGAAAAACGACCCTCTAAGGGATTCAAAAGCATGTCTCAGTGAGACAAATATCAACACTTCAAATGAAAAAGTATTGCAGAAAGGGGTGTTCCTTATATGCCACACAGGTACTGAAATTTGTTGATAATGAAAAACCAAACCTAGAGGACCACCCCATATTAAGAGAATACAAGGAAGTGTTCCTAGAAGAGGTACCAGGTCTACCACCAAGAAGGGATATTGACTTCTCGATAGAACTTATAGTAGGAGCGGTACTAGTATTTAGAACGCCATATAGAATGAGCACACCAGAGTTGGTTGATATCAAGCTACAACTAAAGGAGATGATGGACAAAGGCTACATCTGACCCAGTGTATCTCTATGGGGAGCACCCATCTTTTTTGTGAAAAATAAAGATGGCACACTCCGATTGTGCATATATTACAAACAATTCAATAATAAAACCATAAAGAACAAGTACCCCTTACCAAGAATCGATGACCTGCTCGATCAATTGGGAAGTGCTTCCATATTCTCAAAGATCGACTTAAGGTCTAGCTACCATCAAGTATAGATTAAGGATGAAGACATCCACAAAATAGCCTTCAGGATGAGGTATGGTCACTATGAATTCGTGGTGGTGCTCTTTGGGTTAACCAATGCCCCTGCCACTTTTTTGTTCTTGATGAATAATGTACTCAACAAATTTATGGGCAAATTTGTATTGGTTTTCATTGATGATATCCTAATATAATCCAAGAATAGGAGGAGAACGAAGAACATCTTAGACTTGTACTTCAAGTACTAAGAGAGTATCAGCTCTACGCTAAGTTTAGCAAGTGCGACTTCTTTCAGAAGCAAGTCCATTACCTAGGCCATGTCATTTCTAAGGAAGGGGTGGTAGTGGAAAACGATAAGATGAGGTCTATTATGGAATGGCCTACCCCAAAGGATGTATTAGATATTATATCCTCCATGGGCTTAGAAGGATACTATACAAGGTTCATAAAATGGTTTTCCATGATTGGTTGTCCAATCACTACCCTTTAGAAAAAGGGGATCAAATTCATTTGGACATCAAAATGTGAAGAAATATTTCAGGAACCGACATACCTCCTGACCCACACCCATGATGAAGATTGTAGAGCCGGATAATGATTTCCTCATGTGTATAGATGTCTGCAAGGAAAGACTCGGAGGAGTCCTTATGCAAGAGGGACGTGTAATTTTATACACGTCCCATAAATTAAATGAGCATTAGATCAATTATGTGACCCATGAATTAGAGTTAGTTTCCATATTACATGCTTTAAAAATGTGGAGGGACTACCTCCTAGGAAGGAGATTTGTGCTTATGACAAACCATTGTGGGTTGAGGCACCTGTTTGATCAATCGAAAATAAATGCCAGGCAAGCTAGGTGGATGGCCCTCCTAAGTGAATTCGATTTCAAAATCAAGCACATAAAAGGAAAGGAAAATAGGGTGGTTGATTCCCTTAGCAGAAGTATAAAAATGATTCATCTAGCAGCAGTAAGAACCTATGAAACGGATGTCATGGAAAGAGTCATAAATTCACAAGAGACAGATGTATTCTTCAAGATAGTGACTTCATACCTAAGGCAAGAGCCTATAGGGATAAAGTATGAAGGCTACCAGGTGCTTGAAGAAGGGTTGCTAACTTACAGAAACAAATTGTATATTCCAATTGTCACGACTTGAAGAGGTTCATAATGGACGAACTACATAAGATACCATATACTGGTCACCCAAGATATCAGAAGATGATCACGGCCACTAGGAAACAATTCTATTGGCCTGTATTGAAGAAATACATAGCTAACTATCTAGCTAAGTGCCTAGAATGCTAACATGTTAGGGCAGAACACTGACATCCAATAGGATTATTACAGCTGCTATCAATCTCAGAATGGAAATGGGAAACCATATCCATGTATTTCATCACTAGATTACCAAAGTCGACCAAGAAAAATGATTCCATCATGGTTGTAGTGGACAAACTGAGTAAGTCTGCCCATTTCGTCCATGTCAAATCAACCTACAAAGCCATATATATTACCAACATATTCATGAAGGAGATATTTAGACTGCACGACATGCCCAATGAAATTGTATCTGATCAGGATACCAAATTCACTTCAAGCTTTTGGAAATCCCTAATGGTTGGTTTTGAGACAAAATTGTTGTTCAACATAGCTTATCACCCACAAATTGATGGACAAACAGAAAGAGTGAACCAAATAGTAGAATACATGCTAAGGATGCATGTAATGCATCATCCTAGGAAGTGAGAAGACTACCTACCATTGGTAGAGTTTGCCTCCAATAACGGTTATCAAGAATCCTTGAAGATCATCCCTTTTGAATCCCTCTATGGTAGATAGTGAAAGATTTCAACCAACTAGAATAACCCAGTGGACATAATTACAATCGGACCTAACATGATAAAAGAAATGGAACAACAAGTAATTTAGATAAAGAAAAATTTGAATATTTCTTAGGATAGACAAAAATGTTATGTCGACAGGAAAAGAACTCCCCGAGATTTCAAGACTGGAGACCATGTCTATCTCAGAGTTAGACCCAGGAAGAGTTCGCTGAGAATGGGAGCTCGTGCCAAATTGGCACCTCGATATTGTGGACCCTTTGAAGTCTTAGATAGAGTGGGACCTATAGCCTATAGGCTATCACTTCCTCTCACTGTAAAGGCACATAATGTTTTTCATGATCCATTATTGAAGAAATATGTACATGATGTTGATCATATAATTGACTGGTCTGTGATCTAGCTGGAGATGGAGGGAGAATTCCTGTTAGAACCCCAATGCATATTAGACAAGAAGGAAACCTCACTCATGAACCAAACCATTTCACAGGTCAAGGTGCAGTGGAAACACTTTGTCCCAGATAAGGCTACATGGGAAATGGAGGATGCCATGAGACAGTCATATCCAATTTTGTTTACTCCTGTACATACATGTCATGTTGACAAATAGAACATTGAGGATGATGTTCCTTTAAGGGGGAGGGAATTGTAACACCCTGTTTCCCCCAGTCTATAAATATAACTATATTGGCCAAGGAACTATAACAAACCTAAAAGTGTGAATGTTTGATTCGATGGACCTTTGTATAAAAGGGTCGATGAATGTAAATTTTGTTATTTTAATAGAAAATGGTTATGTGTTGCATGACTGCTGAAAGAGGGGATGTGCTAAGAGAAAACCATGAATTCTTTGAAAGGTGGTGGAGGGGACCCAGAATGGTTGTGTTAACCTTCACCGAACCAGTACCATGCTGGAATTAATTGCTCAGATCAGAACAACCTTCTGACCCAGGAATGAATTGCAGTCGGGCTGGTAGGTGGGAAGACATCCTTACGAGTTAATGAGGGGATGGGTCAAACTGCCAATTCGTACGGCTTCCAGACCTAACCATGGACTAGGAATTTGAGCCACACACAATCTTGTTGAGGAAGGTAAGAAAGGAAGTGTGGTGGGCAGAGGAAGACCTGCGGAAAAATGCAAAGACGAGAGGATAAAATATTAGGTTCGAGGAAGAAATGAAAGAGGAACAGTGAGTTCTGATCACAAAAAATAGAGATTGAGCTAGGGGAAGGAGAGTAACCTTCATCCTTATCTATTTCTGTATTGGGAGAAGGTGAGTAACCTTCGTCCCTAACTTCCATTGAGCTGGAAGTAAGAGATTTAATCTCAAAGCATCGTGGCTTAATATCGGGGGTGGCTAGTGATAAATCCATTGTGAGTAATTGAGACTATGGTTGGGTGGAATAGAGAACCCCTTTCAGCAGTCAGATCATGCTCTATGGTTCTGATAATTTTTTTCTATCCTTATTCTTTGAATTGTAAATAATGGATGCATGTGAGTATTTACATGTCTATAAAGAGTTCCTTCTCTGCATTAAATGATTAAGTTATGGGTATGTGTTTTCTCCCTTGAGAACCTATATTTCTACTTGATTTCCCATAGGCCCCAGTTTAATCACTCGAAGGCGCTTTCCCCAGAAATTTACATCACCGTTTCATAGTTGGAGCAAGCCTCTCACCATATCTATCGATTTGGTAACCTCACAAGTTACTTTGCCTTGATTTAGAGCTTAAAGATCTGTGAGTTGGAAAGGTGTTCCCTTCAGACCAGTAGTCTAGGAGACTCTAAATTTGCACCTATTTCCTTAACCAAAAACCAGACTAAGAGAGGGAATCATATCCCAAGAGTTATATGAAGATCCACGTGACCTGGGTCTGGAACCTTGGATATCGAGGCATTGAGATGTCAAATTGCATGATAGTCAAGTTGAACCCTGCAATTTCTATGAACCATCGATCTATGAATGAATATAGAGGGTGTGGAATCACTGCGGAGAATGAAGGTTAAAATAGTGGATGCACTAGTTCACATCCCACAATTCACCCTCATTGTTGATCTCGATATGATGGAAGATCAACGATCCCGGTTAGACTCTACTCGAGCGAGTACTTTCCATATTGTGGAGGTCGAATTCTCTGCTAAAGAGAACGCATGTTGAGGCCCTGCAATTTCTGTGAACTATCGATCATCGTTGACCTTCAATCTGAGTTTGACACAATCCCTGAAACTCAAGGAGTGTGTGGGAAAGAGAAATATTCAAGGGGATCAAGCTCAGAAGAGATAGCGAGAGAGGAGACACCAGACGAGGGTGTAAGCTCGAAAGGAGGTACATGAACCAAAAAGGGAGTGCAAAGAACACAACCTGAAGAACCAGAATGAAAGCTTGATGCTGAGGAAGAATCTGATAAGCCTCGTATAGTCTCTATGACAGAGAGAGTCTCTCTGAGTGATGGCGTAAATTCCCTAGTGATATCATGGATTGGCACGGTTGTGGCTAGAGTGCTAAGAATGAATGCCTCTGAGCCTATGGTTGGGTGTAAAGGCACACGCCCATAGTTATTTAGTTGGATGCAACTTATAATAGATAAGTATTCTCATATCCTATGTAATTGAGTTGTAACTATGTAATAAAGTTGGATATCCTATGAAGGACTCAGGGATATGCATGTGTGTTTAATGATTATACTGTAGATCTCTTTATTCTTTCTTAAATTATGTATTTAAGTAAGTATTGAATTTTCTGATTTGTATATGTAAATGGCCAAGCCATGTGGTGGATTAAGTTAAAATAAGTGGATTGTGAGTTCTTCAATCTTGGCCACAGTTTTCACGAGTGGACGTAGACAATCCCAGTTGCCAAGAGTCTCTAGGAGGACAGAGCCTATTAAGTTCAAGAGAGGTAATGTTGATATGCACAGAGTATCTATGAGGTGGGAAGAGGTCAAGAACCTCTTAAGTCCTAGAGTTGAGGAATGAACGTAAGGGGTGCATGCAATAATTCTTCCAAGAATTACGTTCAAGAGAAAGAGTGCAAATCTCTTAATCCTTTCAGATCCAACAAAACTCAGGAAGAATAGCGAGAATCAAGTATCAAAAGGGAATATCCTTTCGATTGGAATATGAACAGATAAGATCCATTCGGGAGGGTCCAAGGTCTATCACAACCGTTAGATTTGAAGAAGGATCGCAGGCGTTAATGCCTTAACTCCTTCAGTCTTCGCAAGTTTGACGAATGTTGCTAATCATAGTGAAGGGGACAAATCCTCTTAAGTCTGAAACTCGAAGTCATGATTCGATCTGGACCGTATATCTAAGGATCTATTGGGACCCACCTTGACCATCGGATCTGTGAGTTCAGAGTTCGCACGATGGGAGAATCGCACGTTGGTGCGGCTAAAACTCTAAAACCCGAAGTCGCGATGTGACCTGGACTATTGGATCGAGGAAATTCATGGACCATCGATCTAACATGAGAGGATTTCGGGTATCGTGAATTGGGGAAAAGAGGCAAGAAATATTCCCACTTCATGAAACGTGAAATCCCAAAACGTGAAGTCCTAATTTGCCAAAAGGTGAGCTATATTTTGAGTTTGCGAAGTGAGAAGTCCTGAAATGTTCTAAAGTGGGCCCCAATTCATAGATGGAGGGTACATCAGTGGAGAATAA
>ML828718.1:0-15643 GCA_009831015.1 Picea engelmannii | reverse complement strand
TAGTTTATGTGATTCATCAGCAACATAATGACGTAAAACAGATACATGAAATACATTATGAGTTTTATGCAAGTGGGGTGGAAGTACGAGACGATATGCAACGGGTCCAATTTTCTCTTGGATCCTGAATGGTCCTATAAATCAAGGGGACAAATTTGTCCCCTTCCTGAACTGTATGGTACTCTTATTAGGCCTGATACGAATGAAAACCTGGTCTCCCACTTCATAACTTTGGTCAGTCTGGTGTGCATCCGCATAGCTTTTCTTCCTATCATGTGCTTCCTTTAGTCTCTGCCTAATATGAATCACCTGTTCCTCCATTTCTTGAATCAATTCTGACCCAACTGTTACTCGTTCTTCTAGTCTATCCCAACTCAATGGCGTTCTGCATGGCCTCCCATACAAAGCTTCATAGGGTGGCATTTCGATGGAGCTATGATAACTGTTATTGTAGGCAAACTCTACCAAAGGTAGGTACTTCTCCCACTGGGTTTGATTATCCATTACATACATCCTAAGCATGTCTTCCATGACTTGACTTACTCTCTCAGTTTGTCCATCTGTTTCAGAATGATAAGTTGTGCTTAAGTTCAACTGAGTCCCCAATGCTGACTGTAAACTTGTCCAAAACCTAGAAGTGAATCTGGAGTCCCTATATGAAATGATCTTCTTAGGTATCCTGTGCAAATGGATGGCCTCGCTTACAGACACACATGCCACATCAGTGATATCATAAGTGTCTCTAACTGGAATAAAATGAGCACTCTTGGTTAACTTATCCACTATCACTAGAATGGCATTGTGTCTATGGGATGTGAGTGGCAACCCCACAACAAAATCCATAGAGATGACTTTCCACTTGGACATAAGGACATCATGTGGTTGTAAGAGGCCTGCCAGGTGATGGTGGTCGGCTTTCACTTGTTGACACTCTAGGCATTTGGCGACGAAATGGACTACATCATGCTTCATGCCTACCCAAAAGAAGAGCTTCCTCATATCTGCGTACATCTTCTTCACACCTGGATGCGCACATTAAAGTGCTCTATGGGCTTCCTTCAGTATGATGCTTTGAATATTCCCATTCTCAGGGATGTACATCCTTCCTCGATATCTTAACAGTCCATCTGTTTCCAGACTATATCCTTCATACTTTGGGTCTAACGGCCTCCTGCTCTGGAGATTTGAAGTAACCTTTAAATACCAACTGTCTCCTGGGAGTTGTGTCAATACATGTTCCCTCAGATTGACCTTTAAGGTTACCAAGGAGAATATACGTGGTCTCCTACTCAAGGCATTTGCGACCACATTTTCCTTTCCCTTGATGTATGAAATACCAAAATCGTACTCACTCATAAACTCACTCCATCGCCTTTTCCTGGAATTCAGATCTCTTTGAGTGAAGAGATGTTTTAAACTTTGATGGTCCGTTTTGAGCTCAAAGTTTCACCCCACAAGATAGTGCCTCCAAATTTTTAGAGCTAGCATTACAGCTGCCAACTCTAAATCATGAGTCGCCTATAGCTCTTCATGTTTCTTCAACTTCCTTGATGCATAGGCTATCACTACTCCATCATTCATTAGCACGGCTCCCAACCCTTCCTTCGAGGCACCCGTGTAGACTGTGAAGTCCTTTTCCATATCCGACACTTGTAGAATTGGCGCACTAGTTAGTAATATCTTAAGCTCAATGAATGCACTATCACATTCTTCTGTCCATTCATACCTAACCCCCTTGCGTTGCAAGGTGGTGATGGGTTTCACTATTTTTGAGAATCCTTCTACAAATCTCCGGTAATAACCTGCTAGCCCCATGAAGAATCTCACCTCATGGGCATTTTTCAGCACTGGCCATTCCATAATGGCCTTTACCTTTTCTAGGTCCACAGAGATTCCTTCACCGGAAATGATATGACCTAAATAGTGGATCTCTTTCTGGAAGAAGGAACACTTCTACAACTTCCCATACAATTTGTTCTCTCTAAGGCAGGACAACACTATTTGCAAGTGTTTTTCATGTTCTCTTTCATTCTTGGAATAGATGAGGATGTCATCTACAAATACTTGTACAAATTGATCTAAGTACTTCCGGAATACGCCGTTCATGAGGCTCATGAATACTGCTGGCGCATTGGTCAATCCGAAAGGTACTACAAAAAACTCGTAATGTCCAAACTGAGTTCGAAAGGCAGTTTTTGGGATATGACCTTCCTTAATCCTTAACTGATGATACCTTGATTGCAAATCGATCTTTGAGAATACCGTTGCTCCTTTCATCTGATCGAAAAGGTCATGTATTCGCAGCATTCGGTACCTATTTTTCACTGTAGCATGGTTCAAGTCCCTGTAGTCTATACACAGTCGTAAGGATTCATCCTTATTCTTTACAAAAATTACTAGCACACCCCAGGGTGAAACACTGGGCCTTATTAGCCCTAAGTCCAGTAACTCTTTCAATTGCATTTGCAATTCATAAAGTTCTGGTGCTGTCATCCGATACAGAGTCTTCGAGATCGGTTCTGCACCAGGTTTGAGCTCAATAGTAAAATCAAGCTACCTCTTAGCAGGTAACCTTGGTAAATCGTTCAGAAAAACATCCTAAAATTCTAACAATACCAGGTACTGATCTAATGAGGGTCCCTTCCTTTCATTCACTACTTCCAATACATACAATCGACACCCTTGTCTCAAGCATATCTTAACCTTCATAGTTGATATAAAGTGTAATGACACTTTTCTTTGTACACCCTGGATTTCTACTAGTCTTCCTTCATCGTCGACACAAAGCACCCTCTTTGTGAAACAATCTACCAAAGCTCGATGAGCTGCTAACCAATCCATTCCAATGATTAGGTCATACGCACCAAGAGAAGTGACGTATACCTTCAACCTGGTAGTACACACTCCCAGGTCTACTATACAATTATCAACACTAGGTCCTACCGCTTGTTTTTCCCCCGAAGCCATCTCGACTTGTTTAAAGTCATCGTGCTCGTAGGCTGCCAACCCACTCTTTTCTAATGTATATGGTGAAATGAAACTATCTGTCGCACCAGAATCAAACAAAATCTTGACATTGATATGATTTAGCGTACCTTATGACTCCACCACCGTGGATTGATGTTTGACCTGGCGATTATTAACCGTTGCGTAAATCTGGTGGATGCTACTTGCTCTCCCCATCGGTGCCTTTCCGTCTCTATGCATGAACCCTGATTGTAACTATGGGAAGTCATGCTGGTAATGGGGTCCTCCACACCCCCAACAGGTAACACGAGATTGAACCTATGTACTATTATGTGACTGTCTCTGAAATAGGTTCCTTCCCCTGGAACCCCTGCCCCTACCCGTTGTTCCCTGAGATGGTCGTGGACCTATCTGCATCGTTGGAGATGAACGAGATGTTGCACTCGCTACCATTGAAATCCCTACAGCTGTTGTCCTTGGTGTGACTCTGTTACCATATGGCAATGGCCTTGAGCCCCCTCCCCTAGGAAATGTCCTCGGGGCCTTTCCTATGAATCCAGGGCGATGCGGAAATGTCGATCTTGTACCCCTAGTTAAGTTCATGTGTTCTTCCACATAACGCACATTTTCCACCACCTCCGCTACTGAAGACGGTTTCCACATCTGCACCATAGCTCTTATCTTAGGGTTCAATCCATAGACGAAGCGCTCTACCTGTCGTTGGTCATTATCCATATACGAAACATATTTGACTAGTTCCATAAATCTGATCTCATATTCTTATACAGTTTTGTTTCCCTGTACTAAGGCATGAAATTCCCCTACCTGTTGTTCCTCGTAGTATGCTGGTAGATATTTCCTTCAGAACCTCTCCTCGAAAAGTTCCCAAGATACTGTTTCTGGGGTAAGGTGCAACTGTCTTTCCAGGTTGCCCCACTAGTTTAAGGCGTTGTCTCTTAATTGAAAAATGGCGATCTTTGCCTTTGAGTTGGACGCATAGTCCCTTAAGGAAAAACACCTTTTCATGCCTTCCAACCATTCTTCCACGTGTTCACTGGTGCGACCCCTGACAAACACTAGAAGTTTGATCTTCTGCAATTCTCGCGTGATGTCTTCTGGTGGAGGTCCTCCCCCTGAATCCCTTGACACTTCTAGATTACGCATTCCATACGGTGGGGGTTCCACTTCAGAATTCAAAATGCAGAAACTTTGCATGGCTATGCAAGAGTTGTAACAATGGCTATTGTCGACGTATCCACACGAACATGATATTGCTTTGATTTAGCGTTGATGTCGGCAGAGCCATCAAGAGTAGCAAATATTTATTGACATAATTGGCCCTCTCTGCTCTATGTGGATCAACATACCTATTCCATCCTAAAATGCATGCTTACAAACAAGTTGTTTTCCTAATATAAATAACAATGCAAAATATCTCTGGAGAATGATATCAAACTCACCGCAGTGATATCATCATTGCCTCGTTCTAGAGAAGCCGCAATGGATGCAAATTTCTCATGTAGGTGTTGGCTGCTGGTAGTTGTAGCTGCTTGGCAGTGGTGTGTTTGTAGTTGTAGTTGTTATGGGTGCGGGAGTCCCAGGGTCAAACCCGCGGGCTTCTCCTACCATGCCCATATGTTTGGCGATTTGTTATATTATATGTTTGATATATGGCATAGTTTTGCACGATTTGGGTTCTTTTTTTTTTTTTTTGCAGGCCGCGTAGTGCATATTATGCCCCTCGTGGGCTCCTCCCTCCTTGTCGCCTGATTTGGGCACTTGATGCGTTGGGTGTTGTCGGTGAATGGGCGTATGTTTTTTGGAGTTTGAGGCATTTTATTTATATGTTAAAATCATTTTATTTCTTTCAAGTATGCAGCAGGTTCAGGCACAAATAATAGAGCCGATTTTCATGCTTTATGGTTGCATATGAAAAACGCAATGCAGAGAAGCACAGAAAGCCCCCAGGTCATGGGAGACTCAAAATTCATCATGGATAGGGAAAATGTTAGATGCCACATTGAAAATCTGGTAATCTTACCAACCATGAACAAAATTTTAGAGGTAAAAGTGAATTTTTCTGAAATTTGAATTTCTCTCTCCGACCATGGCGACTCCAAACATCCGCCCGAGAAAATTGCCATAGTTGATGAATTTATTATTATTATCTATTATATGAACATTCTATATTATGGCTAACCAATAGGGTAGATCCGCACTGTGCTTGTTCCCTTCCCGCTCAGCTCACTAATAATATATATAAACCGAGTAGTTTTTATGGGACTGACAATCTCTATGTTCACGGCATGCATTCAGGCTATGAGCTTGATGGTCCGGCGTAGCAGTTTGCATGGCAACATCTCAGCAATTGTGGAGGATGTCATTTTCTTGTATATACAGAAATTTTTATGAGCAAGCAAATAAATTATTTAAAGAAGCTCTTTCTATGCAGGGGGAGGAAGCATTCAATAGGTTTCAATATAGTTTCCAATGGTACTTGCCTGATGCCTGCTAGCACAATGGATTTCTAATTGGTTTTATGTATTTCGTTTGTTGTTCACATTTCTTGTTCTATTTATGTTTCTTGTTTCTGGTAAAATAATGTAGGAGTGTAGATTGATATTCCAACAATGCCACAACAAATTTTCTGTCAACATAAAGTAAAGTAAATCCTACGACTTTGCTTAAAGTAGGTCGTGAGATGCTTTACATTGGGCAAAATTCAGTTCAATATAGTAAAATTGTCTTTTACGTTGACATAGCCTTGGTAGATTTGGGTGAAAATCTAAACATTTGGATTTATTTTTTTTAATTAATTTATTTATTTATTTTGCAAAAACAAACTAATATGTTTATTAAAAATTTATAGTTGCAGACAAGCCTTAGCCATACCTAGTAGGCTCCTGCAGGTTCCCAGATTTACATCCTTTGTTTACAACTTTATGTTGCAGGAGCATGCTTTTATTGGAAGGATTCGCAGAAATAGATTTGTCTTTTTAGGGGACTGGTTTTGACATGCAAGTAAAAGAAGAATTTTATTTATTGTGTATATATATATATATATATTTTTAGGGATCTGTTTTTAAAAGGTTAATCAGGAAAAGTTAAGATATGTTCCCAATTAAAGGGATGAGATGTATTCTTTTTGAAAAAAGAATGGATGTAGGTTTTCACTGAACGAAGTAGGGATTATGTAACAGTGTTGTTTCAATTAACTTGGCCCTTAAGGCCCAGTGCTTCAAGTTGAAGCTCTGATACCATGTGTAGTGACCATATAAATTTAATATCCATTAATTCCATAAACTGTAACATTAATATCTACTTGATTTCAGTAACTCAGTAATTTCTTATAAACTCAGCAAATATGCATATAAATTTATCATAACGAATACTGATTCCATAACAGAAATAAAACAAATACTTAATTTAAATTACCTTGGTCTGATGATAACCCTTCTCTTTCCACTTGCCTTGTTGACCGTTTTTGAACTATGTAAACACTTCCCAAACCTTGTTCCACACTGCCAACTAGGACAACTTCCTAGCTCCAGGATATCATATGGATATCCTGGCCCCCGTGCCCAAAACCTCCAGCAAACCGGTGCCCCCTGTACTGATCCAATCCGACTACAGAGCTCAAACTCTCCTCTCTCTATGAAAATCCAAGAGAACCCTCCAAAAATCAAATTCCCCATAGAATGATCCCCTTCCTTCGTAACCTCTTCCGCTCATATCCCTCCTTCACTGCCCTTTCACCTCATTTATTTCCTTACCTCCACATAGTTAATGCCCCTTATCCTTTTATTTATTAATTTATCCTTTCGTAATTAATATCTTATCCCTTTATAATTAATATCTTATCCCTTTATAATTAATATCTTATCCCTTTATGTTCAATGTCTTATCCCTTTCCGTGTACATAAGTCTTTAACAAATTAAACTTATAATTTATTAACCCTGCTAATTTAATACCCATGTCAATGAATGTAACATGTAATTAATTAATCAATTAATTAATCAAATTGTAACCATTAATTAATTAATAAATATTTAATTAGTATCATTATACCAATCTTTGTTTAATTAATAATATGTTAGAAAAATTAATTACCTTATAAATTTTACTTAATAATTCCCTAAACATATATTCTACTAGGGTTGTTACATTCAGGGCCACCTTAAAACTAATAACTAATATATAATATATTAAATTCATCATTTTCAATAAACATGTCTTCTCTTTCAGGAGCTTGAATTTCTTCTTGGACATTATTTCACACTTCAATTTGATTTTCTATGTCTGTAAGGCATTCAAATTGATCATTTCCAAACAACTCTTTAAAAGGAAGTTGAGGCTCTTTTGACATTTTTTCTACATGAAATGCACTAAAATATTATGTCTTCACGCCCACTTCTTGCATTTTTCTTGAAAGATATTTAAAAGGATTAATTATCTACTTAATATAATCACATTGCATTCCTTCATATTCAATAGATAGGAAACATCATGTGGTAGGATGGGAGGGTAGGAAATGATCCACATCATCCATCCACCTTGGTACCAAATGAAAAGAAAGGAGGGATGTCAATGTTATGAACCATCGCCTTCCCACCTAGTCCCTCAAGCCACAAGCTTCATCGCCCATTGCCATCATAGGAAAATAGGAAATAAAGGATACAAAGAAACCATGCATATTCATCCTACAAGAAATCAACCATTGTGTTAGTATAATGCTCACTACCTCTATAGCCATTCCCATTAGCATAAGGATTAACAATTTTCTATTTATATTGGTGATAGTACAATAATATGAAAAATAAAAATTACATTATACTAAAACATCAACATTGTAGATGTGATTCATTTGAGTAGTAAGTTTTTTTAGTAACACAATGCATATTAT
Organism: Picea engelmannii; assembly: GCA_009831015.1. Taxonomy (NCBI): domain Eukaryota; kingdom Viridiplantae; phylum Streptophyta; class Pinopsida; order Pinales; family Pinaceae; genus Picea; species Picea engelmannii. The sequence continues at coordinate 7,772 of ML828718.1, read as the reverse complement.
GTTTAACACTCAAAAATGAAATAATTGGATACATGTTGGTCCAAATTGGATCATCATATAATTCATCATCTATCTTGGTGCTTTCAGGGTGGAAAGAATTGGTTGAATCATCTTGCATGAAAATTTTAGCAACTAGTCCCAATTTGCAAAATTGGGTCTGAAACCAACTGGAGCCATTTGAGGAATTAAACAACATTTTTTTGGTCAAAAAACTACTTGGAACTCACCTTAAACTGTTACACATTGTAATCCAGATTTGATCATTATATTATTTGTCATCTATCTCTATTTTCTCATAGTGGGAAAAATTGGACGATTCATCTTGTAGGGTCATTTTAGTGGCAAGTCTCAATTTGGTAAATTGGGGTTTGGAACATTTTGGATCCATTTTGAGGCATTAAATTACTCGTTTTATGGTTTTTGTGTTTGGAAAATGTGCACACCCCCTTGGTGGTGTTCTACACTCTGAGACCTTTCCAATGGTGCAAATTGTGTCTCAATCAGAGTTTGTATGGAAATGTTATGCCTCCCACAAGTTGACATATCATGTTGACCAACATGGTATAAGACGATGCCATGTCATCCCCCATTATTCATACATATGAAGCTAGAAATGTGAGGAATTTCAAGAATATTGTAAAAGTTTCAAAACCCTACCACAATTCAAGGTTGAACAAGTAAAAAACCTACCCCAAGATTGTTGTCGGGTTATGTTAGATATTGGGCCACTAGGAGAAGGGGTTCCATTCTATGTTATTGTATTTTTTTCTATAGTAGAGATGAACAACTGGTACTGGGAAATTATAGAGTATAAAAGAGGGGGCTAATGTTCAGTAATATCCTAATAGGATAAAGGTCTCAGGTAACTCCATAGAGAGTGCATTCTCCTTTGTACTAGAATTATTTCCATACCAAATAAAAGAGATCATAGAAACCTCACCTTGTAGTTGGGTTTTCTCCATAACAAAGGAGGAGGGAGATTCTATATCATTCTTTCAGGTCACTGTGTCATGGGACACTCCATAGTGAGTGCCCATTCCTTTGTATTTTCATTTTGATAACTGAAACAAAGAGAGAAGAGGATTGGCCTCACCTTCAAGCTAGGTTTTACCTTGTATTATGTTTCTTGGGGTTAATCCCGCGTCTATTTGTGTGGATGGTATTTTTTTCATTTTATTATTCTTGTATTTTTGTATTTCATTTATTTTCTATAAAAATAGAGCAATAAGATAGAGATAACAAATATGAGATATAAGGAAATAAACCTGCATGATAAATATTTCAACATATTATAAGATCTATTGTGATGAAACATTCTAGTGGAATATCCAAGTTAGTTTATAGATTATATATGTATCATAGATTTTTTTTTTGGAGTATTTGTGTGAATTCATAGGATTTAGGAATTGGCTTAAGAAAAAGGTTGCATAACCCTAGCCATGGTGAATGAGTTTGTTCACAACAACCCTCGAAATCTACTAGAAAAGACATTTGCTAGGCTAAAAGAGAAATTCATTAATATATCTCGCAATATGGCCCTCATCATGTTCGCTCTAACATACAAGCTTAGATCATTCAAGGAGGTTGGAAACTCTAACTCAAATATCGAGTTAGAGGGAAAACCGGGAGATATTGAAAACCCAAAAAAGGAATCAAGAAAAGATCTTGAGAAAGAGCATCCAAGTTTCAGTTCCATTACCCCATCATTGTATTTATTCAAAATGGAAGTGAAAGTGGATACCAAACCATACCAAGGTGAGATCAATGTAGTATATTTGAATCATTGGTTGCAATAATTAGAAGTTTATTTCAGTGTTCACAATATAGATGAGAAGCAAAATATTGTTTTTCGCAACTAAAATTAGAGGGACATGCAATAACTTGTGGGAAGCCACACAAATACAATTAGGCTAGAGGGTGATCTATGAGTAATTAAGTGAGAGGATTTCAAAACCCTCATTAAGTCCCAATTCTACTCTATAGAGCATATAGAGGACCAATGGATCCACTGGCATTACATCAGGAGAAGGAAAGGGAAGAGCATTCAGGAGTACACCATCAAAGTCTCAAACATGGTTATCATGTTGGGTTTCTCTCCCAAGAACCTAGATGTACTCCTCAAGTATTTGGGGGGTCTACATAGTCATTTTTGAAATCAAGTGATGCTCTTCAATCCTACAACAATTGATGAGGCATATGTGCAATAACAATATCTAGAAAATATAGGCCACAATAAAATACAATCAAGTGATTCTAAACAAAAAGAGAACCAAGACGCTTCCAAGGAGGGGAAGAAGAATTGGAAATGAAGAGACAAGAATATGAAAACCACTTCACATCAATGAAAAGATATAAGTAACCACTGTAACCATTGCAATATCGATGGTCACACTGAATAAAAGTGTTGGTAAAACTATTCCAAATCAAGATATAGGTCAATAAAACCAAGGTAGATGCTCTATTCAATTCCAATTCACCAATGAATCTCATAGAAACCAATCTAGTTTGTGATCTTGGGTAAGAGGTTCATGATCATCCTATCCCATATCCATTGGGGTGGGTAAAAAAGGTTACATAGATCAAGTTCATGAAGTAGTGTAATATCAAATCAGTTGTAAGTGCATATTTTATTGATGAAGTCGAGTTAGATGTATCACCCCTTGATGCATGTGGAGTAGTGTTTAGAAGCCCCTACATGTATATGAGGGATGAAATATTCATGAAGAGAGAAAACCATTACTACTTGATCAAGGATGGGAATTATTTTGTCATAAAATGCACATAAAATTGAATATATCAATGGTAAGTACCAACCAATCCAAAAAGTTGATTAGTTTAAGTAAGAAGTATGTTTTGATTTTCTTACGAGAGAATTAACTAGGTGATCAATCAATAAGATAAAATGCATCCCTAGAGGGATGTATTAAAGAGTTAAACAACAATTGTAGGAGTTTTTATAGACATACAAAGTAATTTTCTAGGAGCCTAGAGGGATACCACCTAAGAGGGAAGTGGAGCACAAGATAAGTTCTTTTCTGACCCCCATTACCCAATATTGGGTTGTATAGACTGTTTTTTTCTAGAAGTATATGAAGTAAAGAAATAGTTGCAGCAGTTGTTGGATCAAGGAGTAATTCGACCAAGAACCTCACCTTTTGGGTCACATATTATTATAGTACCCAATAAGGATGGGACTTGGAATATTTGTATCAAATACAAATATTTGAAAAATATTACACTCACGAATTGGTACCCTCGACCTAGGATCGGTGATTTTCTAAACCAGTCACAGCATGCCAAGTATGTCACCAAGTTGGATCTCAAATCAGGGTACTACTAGATACATGTCAAATACAAAGACACCAAAAACACCACCTTCAAGATAAAGCAAGTTTTGTATAAATGGCTTCTCATGCCATTTGGTTTATGTAATGTTCTAGCTACATTTATGAGACTGATAAATGATGTATTGTGCCCATATTTAGTGTTGGAACCTGTGGTTCCATCGTAAAGATCACCTTGTTGGTTAAGTGGGTCAATCAATTATTTGGGTCGATGACCGACTAAATTGATGGTTGATCATGCCCACTTAGCATCCCAGATCCAAATTTTATGGATAGGTGCAACCAACTCCACCTAATATTGTTGGTTTAGTCCTTGACCAAAACATGTTTATAGATGATCCTTATGATCGATATATTATCATAGAGAGATCTATGTATTCTCTCATGGATCATGCTCATGCTTCAGTGTAACGATGTATTTAGAAACCACCAATGATCTTGAATTCATTATCCTATATAGTAAATGTCTCTCCCAACATGGTATAAGAGTTGTTGGTTGTGATCTTAGGTTTGCAAAGAAAAAAAATGGGATTGAGATAGTGGTGAATCTCTAATATGATTTTGTCGAATAAGAAATGGGTTGTTAGGAAATGAATACTTATTTCCAATATACTTTACTCATCGTGGGTTATTGAGCCACGAAAACCCTCATTTGTTTGTTTGTTTTTAGTTATTCCCTCGACTGGATGAGATTTAGAAGTTGGATCGATTTTTTTTATTTCCCGATAAAAAATGTTCTTTGTGGGTTTTTTTGCTTCTATGGTTATCCAACGTTCAATGGTTGGAAGACATTTCATCATTTAAATTCCACTTACCCATCTCTCGACATGGATCACCATCATGTTATCGACTTGAATAGTGTACAGTTTAGAATAGGGTATCCAAGTGACCAATCACTCAATCACCATTCATCAATTGAAAAATAAAACCCTCAAATCATGAACCCAACTTGAAATGTTGTGAAATCGACATTGGCCAAAAGGCACAAAATAAATTGAAGTTGTCAAATCGACTTGCTTATTAAATGAAGGATAATATTTCAACCTGGAATCAAATTTCCTTTCACTCGATGAACAAAATATTTGACCTTGATCAAGTAGCTCTCCCGACTCCACCGCAACTAGAATTGCTTCTTCAACTAGACGAATAGTGTGTGATCGACTCACAACAATAGTCGACTCAACCTTGGATTGAAACCCTCACAAATTAAACCCTTATTTTTTACCATCTACTTGAATACCTTAAAACTGAATCATTTTGGATCTAACTTGCCTAGATATTCTTTCCTCGACTCAAAACTTTGTTGACTAGTGGATTCGCTCAAGGATTTCACTTCAACTAGATGACTGAATAAATTCCCTAGATCATACGTCTATTGGCTAGTAGATTTGTGGCATGGATGGATGGATCCATGTAGTTGATACATATGACTGAGTCTACATTTAATTTCTAAATAAAGGTCCATTATTGGAGGTAGCATACAAAGAAAAACCACTTTGTGTGAGTCGACTGGTGAAGCCCAACCCTTTGTTGTGGTCATTTTTCCTTCAAACCATTCTTTGAAAACTTTCTACCTTGGCTCTTGCCCACTTTCAAAATTCAAATGATGGGTATGCTTGACAAATATGAAGTCTTATTGCTTCATAAATTGTAGGAGATTCCTAATAAAAATTCCATTTCCTTAGAAGAATCTCAAAACTGACTTTGTTCAGAAGTCACTAACTTGCAAAATGATGTTGTGCAATTGCAGACTGAGAATTAATGATTAAAGAATGAATCAAAGACATCCCATACCCAACTATAATATGAGGCGTCCCTATTTTAAACCATTCTTTTGTAGTGGTTTGATGAAAAATATAGAAAACATTTTGACCTAGAATAGAGAATGGAAACCATTTTTTAGGATATGGTAGATGATTTTGGAAATAAAAATGGATCTTGTTGTTGATCTTGAGAAGGAGGTGAAAACTCTTTCTCATACAAAAAATGTTTCCTTGAAGATAGATAATGCATGACTAAAAAATCAAAGGAAGAATCAAGAAAATGTGTTCCAGACTATTATGGTTGATAAGTCTAGAAGGGTTAATGTCATGGGGAACAACATGGAAAAAAAATTCAAATTCTTGCAAACAAATTTTAGGGCAATTCTGACCTTCTTAAAGACTTGGAGTAAGAAGTGGAATGTCTTCCTCATCCAAATAATTCCTTGGGCATGGCTATCGACCAACTGATGGAAACAAATTCCCAACTGACTCATGAGGTTTCCCACTTACATACCTCCATTGATGAGCTTCATGAACAAGTTTCTCCTCTTCAATAAGATAACAACCATATATTTGATGAATATCGAGAATTAATAGAATATTAATATGTCATATTGCTACATCTGACTGTGAAGGATGAGACTATTCAAGAATGAAAAAAAAACTTGAAGAATAAGTTTATCGACTACAGAATGTGGAGAAGAATGTTGAGCAAAAGACTAATGTTGTTGAGCTGCCATTGTTGGAAGATTGGTTGTTTTCATTGATGTCAACCCTAGAAATTGAATTTTGGACCCCTCAGTTGATAGAAGTAGATAGACATGAAGGAAATTACACATGCATATACAACACCCATGGATGGATAGTATAAGTCATTCTTCTTCTGGTGGTATGTGGCATGTCATGCGGATCCTCATGATTAAGGAGAAATGAATTTTTGAAGATGAAAATGTGAATTGAAGAAGAAACTACATGTTGAACCTAATGTTAAAAGGAAGTGACATAAAGGGTATAAATACATCTCATAATACATTCATTTTTCAACACACATAAGTTTATTAATGAACAATGAGATATAAGTTGAATTTATGAGGAAATATGAAGTAAATAAGGTCGAATTTCAAGGGAGGATGAAGTATTTTGGTGATGTGTTCTAAGGTATGTTATTTACAGGTCATCCTACCAATTTTTCTATAACTTTGTTTCTAGAATGATTCATATGGTTAAATTAGGAGGATATTGAGAAGACATATCTAGGTACATGTGGTAAAAAATTTAGCCCTTTATTTGCTATAAGTTTGGAGATACACTCAGCTGAAGATAGGGTTTTTTACTATTCCTAAAGCTAGTCATAAATAGGTGTTATGGATAAAAAAAGTCATAAATTCTTCATAGAGAATCCAAATTAAGTGAGACCAATTGCATTGGAAATATTATGGGATGTAGTTTCCTTTTTACAAATTTTAGAATCTGATGTTAAATATTGAGCGTGGGGCATGTTGTATAAATTCGCTCTCCTGAATAAACCATAATTGAATAAGGTCTACCACTTTCTCTATAACTGATTTTCTAGGATGATTTAAGGAGTGAAACTTGGAGGAGTTTTAGAGAATACATTTAGTAATATTATATATAGGATCAAAGTATTCCAAGAAGTGAATAATTGCAAAAGTTGAACAAGTCTCAGGAAGCATTATCAGGTTTTATGTGATGGTTAGTTGATGGTGATAATTTAATGTAAAGTTTTATTATCTCTCATATATTCTTGGGTGGAAGGAAGGGGAAAGGAAGGAGAGGTCAACCCTCTCTTGATATTGGAGGATTGTATATTCCTTTTGGATGTTTATCCCTCCATTTATATTTGGAAGTTGTAGCTACCTTTGGAAGTCATTACTTCCTTTGAACAATAATACATTACAACTTCTTATATATTGTGCATGTTTTATTGGTGTATCTCTTATACTATTCGTCATTATTCATTGGATAGTCTTCATTGTTGATTGGATATAAATTGAATACATGATCTGATTGAAGTACAAGTTAAAAAATAATAATTGCTATAAATATTGATTCACCCTCTCTTAGTATTTCCAACAATTGGAATCAGAGCGAGTTGCCTTCAGAACAATTTAACCATTGGAAGGAAAATCCTGAGCAGAGATGGATGACCATGAGCACATTCCAAATGGGATTCAACAATTTCATGGAAGAAATTATGCATACTGGAGTGATAGAGTGAAAACTTAAATAACATCTTTGGGAGTACACATTTGGTACTCAGTTGTAAATGGCTATGTAATCCCAAAGAATTCTCCAACATATCCAAATGAGAAGAATATTATGAGTTGTAATTCAAAATCTAGACATGTTATTCTAGGAGAATTGGCACCAACCATTGTTATAAAAGTGATGGGTTGTATCATTGCTAAAGAGGTATAGGACAAACTCAAGAGTATCTATGAAGGTGATCCAAAAGTTAAGTAGATCAAGATTCAATGACATAGAGAAGAATTTGAAAATTTGAAGATGGATGAAAAGGAAGATATTGCAATCTATTTTATTAGAGTTGATGAAGTTGTTAATTCTATCATAGGATTAGGTGAAGAGCTCAATGAATCATTGGTTGTACAAAAAGTGTTGAGATCACTTCTCTTGAAGTATGATG
>ML828716.1:67628-88582 GCA_009831015.1 Picea engelmannii | reverse complement strand
GGGTAAGAAGAGGGGTGTGTTGAGGAAAATATATGAAATGATCTTACTCAAGCATTTTCATATCTTGCTTGGCTAAAGCAATATAGACGGGAATGTCACCCTAGATTTATAGCCATCAAAATTGGTATCCTAATTCACAAGTATTGTTTACAAGTGCTTAGGATGGTTTTTTTTATAAATAAAATCTTGTTGAAAAATTCATTATTTAAGTAATTTTCTGAACATAACAGATACTGAAATGAATATAGAGACAGAGGTAAAGACACCAAGTCAATAATTAAAATAGATTAGACATAAAGCAATCCTTTATTTCATTCCAATTCATCAAAGAATCGTTCTCTTTACAAATTTTCCTGAGGAAGTTTTGGAACAAAGTCAAACTTAGATGTCCTTGATGAAACATACAAAAGGACTTCTGACAGAAAGTAAAAAACTGAAATTTAAAAGTTGGACCAGCTTGCCACAGATTGTTTCCCACTCGACTTTGCACAATAGCCTTTGTCGGTCATGAAATCTAATTCACAAAAATACAAGTCTACACAGATTATCAAAGATAGATCAACACCTCTGAAAAACAAGTGTTTGACTAATGTAATTCAGCCCTGAATATTGTTGTCTACAATAGGACCCTGCTATCATAAAAAATAATTAGGCTTCTAATGAATTAAGGAATGAATTAAAATTGAATTATCTCAACAAAACTCAAAGAGCAAACCTTGGTATGCTTCTCCTTTTATTCTCTCCTTGTTCCTCCTTTTCCTTTTTCCTTTAAGAAAAATAGAATTGTTTGAATTAGTTGAACTACTTATTTAGTTACGTTAACTAAAAATCAACCAACTTTTTAGTTAAGGGGAAAATTAATAATCATAATAAGGGTTTTTAATAAATAATAACTAGTAGGTGGGACCCCTTGTGTTTCCATTTAGTTCTTTAACAATCATAACACACTAGTTAATCAAACAAAACATCCATCCTTGTGACTCCCATCATCACTTTCATATTTGACAATTTATATCAACGATAATTGAAATTATTTCCAAAAGTATATTACCCATATATCCAAAAAATAGAGTGGTGTCCAAAATTCGAGAAGTCAACAGTTATCATAAATTAATAAATAAAAACTCAAAATCCATATTTACACTCTGGGAGGCAATCTTTCCCTTGTTTTTGTTGTTACCTTTTGATCTCTCTGAGATAGCCTTAGGTTGTGTGAATCCTTTAGGCCTAATCTCACTGATCACATGAGAGCAATCATCTCTCAAATGCATGCGGGAGGACACAGAATTATCAGAGTCATTTGAGGGTGAGAAAGGGGCAGTAGTGGCTTTTCCTTTTTCAGGAGCATGGTGGGCCTCGGTTTTCAACCTTTTTCTTACATGGGAAGACTGAATTGGTGAGTGGACAGGGGCAACTTGGACAATTTTATTAATAGGAGGGGGATCAGGTAAAGACAAGTTAGGCCAGCCACGATGTTGGGAGACTGTCGGGTGGACAATATCTTGCCATCCGTCGTTTTTTGGGACTTCAGGTTGCAGTGAGACATGGGGAGGCACTAGGGTACCAGGGACCTATGGGGCTTGGAAGGGAGGCCGTTCAGGCCTAGGTTGGACCACTCCTTTCCCAATCCAGTTAAAAAACCTAGATTGAAATAGTTGGCCTAACTCTTGAGAGTCTGCATCAAATTGTACAGAGAGACTTGGCCTTCTAGGGCCCCTGTTCCAATTTCCTCTTCATTGGTTACCCCTACCATGGCTACCTCTGCTGAAAAATCTCATTCTTGTATGCATAATTGATTAGAAAATAGTTTCTTTAACAACCATGCATGACAACTCTTTTAAATGTGAAATAAAATTTGGCTCAACAATGTATCAGACTCATGCAATCCAATCCATACAAATTTTTTAGTAGTTTCCAATGAGCAAGGGGTGAACAAGGGTTTTGGGATATGTGAAGGGTTGTAGTGAGAAAAAAATGTTAAAATGAAGGGGAAAAGATCATGATTACTACTCATAGACATCAAACAATCAATTGTATCGTAAACCAAAAGAATATATCATTGTAATTCATCCCTGCGATTTCTTACTGTCATGATACATAACTTATCTTAACTATAATTAAATTTTAGGAACAGAGAGTAGATAGTGAATATGGGAAGGTGAGGGGAATTGTAATGAGCGAAAAGTGAAATAATGGTAGGGAAAAGGAGTGAATATTGTTCGAAAAACCAATTAAGTAATCCATAACATAGTTCTCTATTTATTGAAAATGATCCAACACCAATTTAAACAATTATTGTGTGTTAAAACTTGTTCACTATCCACATTCAATTTCCTTAAAATCTTTCAATTAACACAGAATAATCATACTCAGAATCATCATGACTTTATCCATATTGTTAAAACAAATTTGTTTCTTTTCATTTACTTCCCTTTCATATTTAAAACAAAATCCAAGAAACACACAGTCATATTGTCTCAACTCTGTTCAGCATAAAACATCAACTATTGCCCATAATTTAATTTCTCAAATCAAACATAGACACAGATCTTTCTTGATTTGAATGGACTCTTTTTAAACCTGCGCGATTTTATTCCTTGACAAATTTAACAATTAAATTCGTAATGAAACCATTTTACCAAAACCTCGTGCTCATCTCTAATGGTGCACTAAAACAAAATGATGCACAATGTCTATAAATTATACACAGTAGACAGCTAGGCCACACTTATCGATACTTCAAATCGCAATAATCTCGATCGGGCAATTAAACACATAGCAATGATAACCATCACCTCAATTTATACCATGTTGTAGGAAACACACAGAATAACACATAATGCAAAGAGAAATCTATGTGACTATTCATATCTAATTACTCCCATTTAAACCATTCATAACAATGTTGAGTTATCAGTTCAACTATTACAACAAAAGGAGGCAGCGACTGTATGCCCATTATCATTTCCCATTACAACTCTCTAATCAACCCGATCAACAGAGACGAGCCAACAATCAGAGCCACTGTCAATACTACTCAAAAAAACTTATGACAGTCAACAAGATGCCCAAGAAGGTGCAACTGGTTTAGTTTACCAAAATCGACCTCTGTAACTAATCAATCCAAATAATCAAGGGTTCGCTTGGTGGAAGAAAACACAGGGAGACCAGAGGCCAACCACATCAACAGTAGGTTAGAGCCTTCGAGACAAGTATGGTGGAACCATAAGACTTATAACCCTTAGCTTGCAAGATAGGGTGACAATCAACACCAGGTAGGGTAGGCCATGATGTAGAAGATTAGAGGTTTCTTACTGGCCAGTAACCAACACCAAGAACACGCAGGGGCATAACCCTCGTGTTTTTCCCGAATAGACAAATAATGTTGATAGAAATGCAGAGCCCAGGTACTACCAACCAACCCTAAATCAAGATTCTTGGCATAATAGCCACCCATAACCAACTTTGCAGATACCGATAACATAAAATGAGCCCACGACTAGGTGGAAAAACAATATGCAGTGACCAAAAGGTGGTTCAAATCATACACAAAAACCCCATAGAATCAAATACAATCGAGTGTGGTTACAATAACTGTGAGGAGACGGCCAGCAAGGCTAAACATAATGAAACACTCCAACAAAAACCCATAAAGACAACAGAGAGCCATCACGGCTTCCACCACACAGAACAACCAATGAAATCGTGACTTCAACCATCAATTTTTTCATTTGCAACGAATAACACACACAATCATTCTAGAGAAAACACCATTTTCTTACATAGTTTCCAACCTCAATAAAACACATACCAATACATTATCGAGCCAACGTTCATTTCATATACAGAGTGAATTTATGGATGGGAGAAAAAAACATACTTGTAACCAAATGGCCTTAAAAATGCGAACTTGATCGAGCAATTTCTTCCACACCTGAATCTCAGAGCTTAACCATAGAAAAAACCAAATGAACAATAACCATGCTAGGGTGACGGCCAGTGGGAGAATTATGGAGTGATGTGCATTTACTGCGTGTCACTTCCATCCTCCCTCTCATTCAATTACATAGTACACGACAACCATCCAACCATTAATCCATGCATCGAAACTTGCACACATTTCTTGCCAATTGCGCCACCCAATCCATATTAACCATTGCCAAAACATACTATAACATATATCACATGTGCCTCATATAAATCAATAAAATCGTATAGCCACTAACATTTCTAGTTACGACTAACATCAACTTTTTTAAATTTCAATTGCACATAGTATAGCATAGCATAGCATAGTTTATTTTCTTGGACTTATTCCATATTGCTTTTGTCTCTTGTTATAACTAACATGTGTCTTGTGCAGGTGTAACATGTGACGAATCATGTCTACAATAGAAATATAATTCTAGTGAACATAATCCATTCATAACATGGAATTTAGAGTTTAGAGTAATGAAATCAACACATAAAATCCATTATCCATCTGCCATCATGTCGCAAACAAAATCAATACTTCATCATCAATCATGTAGAACCCTGTAAGTAGTGTCGAAGAAAAACATAAATGTGTAATAAGACTATCTCTGATCCTCCAATATACAAGGGGGTCCCACTTACTAGTATTATATATCATTAGCTTAGTTTAAATAATAGGCTTTAGCAATACTTTGCAGGCGAAATCCTCGTTGCGATTTTTATCATCAACAAACTGGCGAATCCACAGGGAAATCGATTTCCAACAGATTAGAACTCAGAACACAGGGTTTCGCAGATCAAGAAGATATAACCAGAATAATTATGCAACAAGGGGAAGTGAGCGGATTTAATGGAAAAATGACCGAGAATTTGGGAATAACTCATGAAAAATGTTGAGGGGGTTTATCCCTGTATGAATAATCATTCAACCAAAAATTGTTGTTTACTTCAAAGAGAAAAATTTATGGACTTGCTCTTTTAACTCTCAAATGGATAAAGAAATGGAAAGCAGAAGTGGGAGGTAACTAATTCTTTTATAAGACAACAGTGAAAGCAGATAACAAATTCAAGTATGCTTTCAGGGGAAACATCATAACAGTTGTGTAAGCTTAATTTTTATTGACTAACAATATCTTGCAGGAGTGTCACTGTGGCAGAACTGATCCAAATCTTATTCTTGACCAAAATCAACTAAAAGATGAAAAGCAATAAAAATCATGACAGAAATGAGATTACAAAATTTAAAACAGCATAAAATAAAATGACATAATGTAAAAGCAGAAGGAATCTATTAAAAAGGAAAGTAGAAATCAAACTATTGTAAAAGCATAAATGAAAAACAGTGAAAAAATGAAAGCAGAACTAGACTACTAATATACAGAAAATCCAAACAACGCTAAAACTTTTCAAGTTGGTTCCACGTAATGTTTTAAGTGAGAATCGTTAGTGTTGTAGGAAAACAATCGCTCCTGTAAATATTTTAGAATGTAATAATTAGTACCCAGGACAAAAGCGATCTTGAAAGGACCTAGCCATAATTTTTGAAATTTTGAGACAATTGATAGTCCTTTAGAGTACATGATTAGATCATCAAGGTAAACATGAATAATTTTACCGATCAAATTGTTGAAAATTATTTGCATAGATCTTGTAAAAGTGGTATTAATAAAAGATAAGCTAGAAGGCATATGTTCGTAAGTCAAGGTACCCCAATGAGTAATAAGGGTGGTTTTGTATGCATCTACCCTTTTCATATTGATTCGATTGTAACCATAAAAACCATCAAGTAAGGGAATCATCTGTGACCTTGTGACTTGCTGCAGAATCATTTCAATGTTAGGGAGGGGAAAGTGATATTTCGTAATAATCTGATTGAATGTGCGAAAATAAACGTAAAATATAATATGATAAGTGACTTTCCGAATAGGAACCAATTTGGAAACCCATTCAGGGTACTTGACCGGAAAGATGATTCCACCCTGTAAGATTTTTTCCAACTCCCTTCGAATAGTTGCTTCCAATGCAGGGTTGAGAGGTACTTGTTTTTTCCTAACTGGTTTTATGCCTTCCTTGATGGGGATGGCATGTTGTATAAGACCATAATCAAAACCACGAAGATCCTCATAAGACCAAGCAAAAACATCTTGAAATTCACCAAGTAACTTGGAAAACTTCATTTTCTCTTCATCAAAACATTGGGAATCTATTTTAACATTCTTTTGAGACTTGGGTGTCCCAATGTTCAAGGAGATGGTTTCACTCACCTTCCTTTTCGAATCCTCTTCTTTCTGTTTTTCTTGATTTCCTACATCACTTGATGAAAATGAACTCTCTAGGGGAGTCAAGCCCTTAGGAATCTTGTTATCTTCTATGGATATAATTTCCTTGGGCTTATAAGGTTCATTTTCAATGAAAACAGAGATGTTCTCATCACTACATAAGACCTGCCAAGATTCTATATTGTCAGGGATATGTGGACGATATAGAGATTGAAAATTACAATCAAGTCTGTGTGGCAGAAGTTGTCGATTAGGAGAGGCTGCAAAAACAGATAATCGATCAACCATTGAATTTAAATCCCTCTTAACATAAGTAATTTTGAAAGATAATAAGTTCGAGATAAGTGCCCAAACAGTTTGGGTGTATCGTTTCATCAACTTGTTGCTATGAGAGTATATCTTACGTACAAGGTTCACAACAAGCTTGGAATCTCCAAAAACTGAAAGGTGACCACCACCAAGATTATAGGCGTTTTCAATGCCTAATAATAAAGCTTTGAATTCAGTGACATTGTTCGTGCAAGCAAACTCCAACCTATAAGAAAAGTTATGGATTTTTCCTATAGGAGAAATCAAGATAATGCCAGCTCTATTACCTTCGTTAAAGCATGAACCATCAAAGTGCATGTGACACATAGCATCATCTAAATCAATTTGTTCCAAGGGAATGTTATCCTCCTCAGCAAAGATGGAATACACTCCTAGTTCCTCTTCGATATAGTTCACATTAGGTTGTGGTACACTCTCTATGTAAGGTGAAGTCCTTCCCTTTCTAAGGACTATAATGTTCTTACCATTCCGAGGAACGAATAAATGTGTCCCGTCGAGTGAGAGGTATCCACCCGTCAAAGCTTGCCAATCTCTTCCCAAGATGATTGAGTAATTGCTTACTGGCATATCAATTACCTAAATACTAAGGGTTGCCCTTATTTCAGGGTGTGTGCACAAAACTAAGGTCACATCTTTAATCTCACCTATGGTCGTTTGTTGTAGACTATTATAAGAGAGCATGCTCCTTGTGTTTTCGTTTGTACAAGGCAAGCCTATCTCTTCCATAATAATCTTCGACATCACACTTGGGCCCGAACCGCCATCAATGAGGCAACAATGGGCGATCTTATCCATAATATTTACAGAAATATAAAAAGGGGGATTTTTTATAGGGTATCTAAAGTTATGTACACCTACTTTATTTACAAATGAAACCTCTTCATTTACCTCTTTAGAGAGGTTGGCTACAACAGAAGCTTTTCCTTCCATGAATTGTTTTAGATGCCTCTGTTGTTCAGGGACGACAGCCATGTCCAGAAGGGTTGCATCTGCTTTGATGTTGGCCAACTGATTCAAAATATTGTATTTGGAAGAGGGGGGAGGGGAAGTTGTTCCTTTACTGTCAGGAACCTTAGGAACTTGAACCGTAGAAATTGGTGATGATGATCTTGGGATAGAAGAATTGTGAGGAGGATCATATTTGCCTTTGGGAGTGTAGGATTTGTTCCTAGTATCGATGATCATGACATCTTTTGGCTCTGCAAAATCTAGGACAACGATGGTAGTTTCTGGTCTTTTACCAAAGATATTATCTCTGGCACTCTTCCTTGACTCGAATGTGGCTTCCTCGAAAAAGTTACACCAACTTCGAGGCATGATGGCTTTAGGCTGAAAATTATTTTCAATTGGATTTTTAAAGGGGGGTGCAGAAGAGGATGAAGCTCCAAGGGTAAGAGGGGAGACATTTCCCTTTCTCTCATATGCTATCATATGATTATTCATATATTGTATAGCTGTAAGAGGGTGGACATGTCTGTATGTTTAACTGATTCTCCCTAAGGAAGAACTTTTCTTTCAAGTTTTTCTTCATACTCTAAACAAGTACGCAGAGAAGAACCGAGGTTGTCAATGGATTTTTCCTCAAGCCTATGACGATATGGGGAAGGTAATGCATTGTAGTAATGCATGAAAGCGTCTTGGTTCTGAGGTCGAATGAGTTCAGGAATTTGATTGTATAACTTAGTGAAACGCAAGTTGAAGGACTTGATGGTATCGCCATTCTTATAGGTGATGTTATTGTACTCTCATAACTGCTCAGTTGGGATTTTAGATTTCTCATAGGTGGAATTGAACCAATAAACTAACTCCTCCCAAGTAGACAGAATCTTAGGAGGAAGGTCAAATAAATTGGCCGTAGCCTTTCCTTCCAAGGAATTGACTCATTGGCTCCTATGTTGTGACAAGCATTAGAAAATGTCACCAGGTGTTCATTTGTAGTGACAGTGTTATTCCCCAAAAACCTAGGGAGATGTTCTTTGAATTTAGGAAGTGGAAGATTAGCAGGTGTTAGGTTAAGAGGAGAGGACACATGCCATGGTGTGTTTGTGGCGTCGTCTTCAAATTGAAAAAGCCCATACTTTTTAATGACTTTGGTGGGATTCGTGGTAGATTGGACAGGGATATGGTGGCTATATAAGCTACCAATCACTGACGAAGTTGAAGACTGAGAGGAGGAAGTACTTCCAGTGCCACCAGAGCCACCATTAGATTCCATCTTGTGGATGATAGGTGAGGGAGAGAAATATGAACTGGATGAATCAGACAAGGTTCTCCTTAGAGCTCTTTGTTGGGTTGATAACACAACGTTCCTTCTTCTTATTTCAGCAATAGGATTAATTTCAGGTAATAAGCCTTTTCTTCTCCTAGAGACACGAGATTCCAAGGACCTGAAAGGAAGGCCAAAGTTGAAGGAACAAGAAGGTTACTTCTGATTTCAAGGTTGTCTACGTCTAGCTTCCCAACATTCTTGGGCATTAATATCTCATTCAATTGTTTCCCATGAATGATTAAGCTCAGCCTGAGTATTGATAGTGTCTAAAATGGTGTTAAACAAATTCAAAGCAATGTTGGTCTGATCTTGAAGACCGAGCTCAGTATCGGGCCGCCTTGCACAGGTACAGTCATTAAGAAATAAAACAGTCAAAGAAACAATATCAGAAAAGTATATGTATTTGATGATAACCGAGCATAAAAATTAACAAGAGAGATATTGAAGATCTCCCCAGTATGGTCACCAAATAAATATTGAGGAAAAGATATGAAATGATCTTACTCAATCATTTTCAGATCTTACTTGGCTAAAGAAAGATAGACGGGAATATCACCCTAGATTTATAGCCATCAAAATTGGTATCCTATTTCACAAGTATTGTTTACAAGTGCTTAGGCTGGTTTTTTTATAAATAAAAGCTTGCTGAAAAATTCATTATTTATGTAATTTTCTGAACATAACAAATTATGAAATAAATATAGAGACATAAGTAAAGACACCAAGTCAATAATCAAAACAGATGAGACATAAACCAATCCTTTATTTCATTCCAATTCATCAAAGAATCGTTGTCTTTACAAAATTTCCTAAGGAAGTTTTGCACCAAAGTCAAACTTAGACGTCCCTGATGAAACATACAAAAGGACTTCTGACAGAAAGTAAAATACTGAAATTTAAAGCTAGATCAACTTCCCACATATTTCTGCCCACTCGACTCTACACAATAGCCTTTGTCAATCATGAAATCTAATTCACAAACAGACAAGTCTACACAAACTATCAAAGATAGATCAACACCTCTGAAAAACAAGTGTATGAATGATGTAATTCAGCCCTGAATCTTGTTGTCTACAATAGGACCCTGCTATCATAAAAAATAATTAGGATTCTAATGAATTAAGGAATGAATGAAAACTAAATTATCTCAACAAAACTCAAAGAGCAAACCTTAGTATGTTTCTCCTTCTATTCTCTCCTTGTTCCTCCTTTTCCATTTGCCTTTGAGCAAATTAGAATTGGTTGAAGTAGTTGAAATACTTCTTTAGTTAAGTTAACTAAAACTCAACCAACGTTTTAGTTAAGGGGAAAAGTAATACTCATAATAAGGGTTTTTAATAAATAATAACTAGTAGGTGGGACCCCTTGTGACTCCCTTTAGTTCTTTAACAATCATAACACACTAGTTAATCAAACAAAACATCCCTCCTTATGACTCCCATCATCACTTTCATATTTGACAATTTATATCAATGATAATTGAAATTATTTCCAAAAATATCTTACCCATATATCCAAAAAATAGTGTGTTCTCCAAAATTCTAGAAGTCAACTGTTCTCAACAATTAATAAATAAAAACTCAAAATCCATATTTTCCACTCTAGGAAGAAATATTTCCCTTGTTGTTGTTGTTACCTTTTGATCTCTCTGAAATTGCCTTAGGCTGTGTGGAGCCTTTAGGCCTAATCTCATTGATCACATGAGAGCAATCATCTCTCAAATGCATGCGGGAGGACATCGATTTATCAGAGTCATTTTAGGGTGAGGAAGGGGCAGCAGTGGATTTTCCTTTGTCAGGAGCATGGTGGGCCTCGGTTTTCAACATTTTTCTTGCATGGGAAGACTGAACTGGTGAGTGCACAGGGGCAGCTTGAACAATTTTATTAATAGGTGGGGGAGCAGGTAAAGACAAGTTAGGCCAGCCACGATATTGGGATACTTCCGGGTGGACAATCTCTTGCCATCCATCGTTTTCGGGGACTTCGGGTTGCAGTGAGACATGGGGAGGCACTGGGATACCAGGGACCTGTGGGGCTTGGAAGGGAGGCCTTTCAGGCCTAGGTTGGACCACTCCTTGCCCAATCCAGTTAAAAAACCCAGCTTGAAATAGCTGGCCTAACTCTTGTGAGTCTACATCAAAGTGTATAGATAATCTTGGCCTTCTAGGGCCCCTGTTTCAATTTCCTCTTCCTCGGTTACCCCTACCATGGCTACCTCTGCTGAAAAATCTCATTTCTGTATGCATAATTGATTAGCAAATAGTTACTTTAACAACCATACATGACAACTCGTTTAAATATGAAATGAAATTTGGCTCAACAACATATCAGACCCATGCAATCCAATCCATATAAATTGTTTAGTAGTTGCCAATGAGAAGGAGGTGAACAAGGGTTATGGGATATGTGAGGGGTTGTAGTGAGTGAAAAATGTTAAAATGAGGGGGCAAATATCATGATTATTTCTCACGGACATCAAACAATCAATTGTATCGTAAACTAAAAGAATGTATCAATGTAATTCATCCCTGCGATTTCTTACTGTCATAATACATAACTTATCTTAACTATAATTAAATTTTAGGAACATAGAGTGGATAGTGAATATGGGAAGGCGAGGGCAATTGTAATGAGAGAAAAGTGAAATAATGGTAGGGAAAAGGAGAAAATATTGTTCGAAAAACCAATTAAGTAATCCATAAAACAGTTATGTATTTCATGCAAACGATCCAACACCAATTTAAACAATTACTGTGTGTTAAAACTTGTTCATTGTCCACATTCAATTTCCTTAAAATCTTTCAATTAACACAGAATAATCATACTCAGAATCGTCATGACTTCACCCATCTTGTTAAAAGAATTTTGTTTCTTTTCATTTACTTCCCTTTCATATTTAAAACAAATCCAAGGAACACATAGTCATATTGTTTCAACTCTGCTCAACATAAAACATCAACTATTGCCCACAATTTAATTTCTCAAACCAAACATAGACACAAGTCTTTCCTGATTTGAACAGACTCTTTTTAAACTTGAGCAATTTCATTCTTTGAAAAATTTAACAATTAAATTCGCAATGAAACCATATTACCAAAACCCCGTGCTCATCTCTGATGGTGCAATAAAACAAAATGATGCATAATGTCTATAAATTATACACCGTAGATAGCTAGGCCACAATTATCGATACTTAAAATCGCAATAATCCCGATCGGGAAATTAAACACACAGAAACAACAACCATCACTTCAATTTATACCACGTTGTAGGAAACACACAGAGCAACGCATAACACAAAGAGGGATCTCTGTGACTGTACATATCCAATTACTCCCAATCAAACCATTCATAACAATCTTGAGTTATCAATCCAACTATTACAACAAAAGGAGGCAGCAACTGTATGTCCATTATCATTTCCCATTACAACTCTCTAATCAACCTGATCAACAGAGACAAGACAACAATCAGAGCCACTATCAATACTACTCAAACTAACTTATGGTAGTCAACAAGATGCTCGAGAGGGTGTGACTGGTTTAGTTTACCAAAATCGGGCTCTGTAACTAATGAATCAAAATAATTAAGGGTTTGCTCGGTAGAAGCAAACACAGGGAGACCGGAGGCCAACCAAATCAACAGTAGGTGAGAGCCTTCGAGACAAGCACAGTGGAACCATAAGACTTATAACCCTTAGCTTGCAAGACAGGGTGACGGTTCAAGGTAGACCACGATGTAGAAGAGTAGAGGTTTCTTACTGGCCAGTAACCAAGACCAAGAACACGTAGGGCATAACCCTCGTGTTTTTCCCCAATAGTCGAATAGTGTTGATAGAAATGCAGAGCTCAGGTACTACCAACAAACCCTAAAGCAAGCTTCTTAGCATAATATCCACCCATAACCAACTGTGCAGATACCAATAACATAAAATGAGCCCACGACCAGGTGGAAAAATGATATGCAAAGATCAAAAGGTGGTTCAAATCATACACAACAACCCTATAGCATCAAATACAACCGGGTGTGGTTACAATAACTGTGAGGAGATGTCCAGCAAGGCCAAACAGAATGAAACTCTCCAATAAAAACCCATAAAGACAACAGAGAGCCATCACGGTTTCCACTACACAGAATAGCCAATGAAATCGCAACTTCAACCATCAGTTTTTTTCATTTGCAATGAATAACACACACAGTCATTCCAGAGAAAACACCATTCGTTTACACAGTTTACAGCCTCAAGAAAACACATACCAATACATTACCGATACAACATTCATTTCATATACAGAGTGAATTCATGGATGGGAGAAAAAAACATACCTGTAACCAAATGGCCTTAAAAATGTGAGCTTGGTCGAGCAGTTTCTTCCACGCCTAAATCTCGAAGCTTAACCACAGCAAAAACCAAATGAACAATAACCATGCTAGGGTGATGGCCAGTGGGATAAGTATGGAGGGGCGTGCATTTACTACATGTTGCTTCCATCCTCCCTCTCATTCAATTACGTAGTACACGACAGACAACCAACCATTAATCCATGCATCGAAACTTGCACACATTGCTTGCCAATTGCACCGCCCGATACATATTAACCATTGCCAAAACATACTATAACATATATCAAATGTGCCTCATATAAATCAATAAAATTGTATAGCCACTAACATTGCTACTTAGGACTAACATCAACTTTTTTAAATTTCAATTGCACATAGTATAGCATAGCATAGCATAATTTCTTTTCTTGGATTTATTCCATATTGCTTTTGTCTCTTGTTATAATTAACATGTGTCTTGTGCAGGTATAACATGTGATGAATCATAGCTACAATAGAAATGTAATTCCAGTGAACATAAGCCATTCATAACATGGAATTTAGAGCTTAGAGTAACAAAATCAACACATAAAATCCATTATCCATCTACCATCATGTCGCAAACAAAATCAATACTCCATCGTAAAACATGTAGAACCCTGTAAGAAGTGTTGAAGAGCAGCATAAATGTGTAATAATACTATCTCTGATCCTCTAATATACAAGGGGGTCCCACCTACTAGTATTATATATCATTAGCTTAGTTTAAATAATAGGATTTACCAATACTTTGCAGGAGAAATCCTCATTGTGATTTTTATCATCAACAGGGTGTATAACCCTTGCTTCTTGATGGATGGCTTGGAAATGGCATAGGAAATGCAAGATCTGATATACTTGATGATGTCATGTCGAAGTTTTGGCCAATAAATTTTTTTTTGGAGAACATCCATAGTTTTCTCCGCGCCAAAATGTCCTGCCATCAGACTGTAGTAGGCTTCCCAAATCATATTTAGACACTTGATTGCAGGAACATAGAGATTGCTTAGATGGCATAACAACCCATCCTGAATGTCAAAATCGGTGATAGTTGCTCCTATACCCAAGACTTGATAGGCGGTGGCAAAGTCCAAATATTTTTGATAAAGTTGGGGCCACTCATATGCCTCATGTCCACAGGAATGGAGCACAGTGGTGAGTGCAGCCACAGAACGTCGACTGAGGTAGTCAACGACATGATTTTTTATCCTTGTCTTATACTTGAGGTTGAGATGGAACTGTTGGATGTAGGTGGATCACTTCTGATGGCGGTCATTCTGCAACTTCCCATGTGTCTATATGAACTGTAGAGGCTTGTGATCAGTGTGGATGATTGTCTCCTTTCCCAAAATGTAATGTTTCCATTGATGACAAGATTGTACAATGGAATACATTTCCTTGCCATAGGTGGGGTATTTCTAGACAGTATCTGAGAGTGTCTCACTATGGTATGCCATTAGATGATCGTTCGGAGTGAGAATTGTGCCTACAATATAGTTAGATGCATTAGTCTCAATCTTGAATGGTTGTTGTAGATTTGGCAAGGAGAGTATTGGATTTGAGCACAAGCGATGCTTCAGATCCTCAAATGCTCGTTGTTGCTCCTTCCCCCACACAAAATTTTTCCTGCCACCGCCCTTGGTCACGTCGCTGAGGGCCCATGCAATATGGGAGAATCCCAACACGAATCGTTGGTAGAAGTTGTCCAGTCCTAAGAAGCTTCGAAGCTCGGTTAGTGTGGTCGTGGCTGGACTGTCACAGACGACTTGGATCTTAGAAAGATCAACATGTACCCCATGCTCATCAACAATGTAGCCCAAGTATTGGACCCTATTCATGCCAAAGGAACATTTTTCCAAGTTGGCATATAGCTTGTGCTGCCACAGAGTGCTCAAAACCTGTTGAATATAATGCATGTGCTCCTCCCAAGTTCTGTTGAAGATGAGGATGTCATCCAAATATACCACCACAAAATATTTGGTGAAGGGTCTCAATACATCATCCATCAACCTCATGAAAGTGGTTGGTGCATTTGTTAAGCCAAAGGGCATGACCAACCATTCGAAGGGACCTTCTTTAGATTTGAAAATTGTCTTCCATACATTAGTTGGTTCGATGGGAACCTGGTGGTAGCCAGACTTTAGGTCAATCTTGATGAAGAACTTTTCCCCCTTGATTGGTCAAGACGGTCATGAATTTTGGGAATTGGGTACCCTTCGAGTAGATTCAACCATTTATATACAACATCCACATCTATCAGTCCTTCAAATAATGGAATATCAAAATTTACTGGTACATTGAAGGGGGCTTGCATGGCCACTTGATGAAGATGCTTCTCCCATGGGCAACCACTGAAGGATCTGCGCAAAGTTGTCCATCATTTCGTTCCTTTTTCGGGCAAGGGCTTCCTTGAGAAACATTTTAAAAGGATCTCCTGCTCTATCATATTTTGTTTCATCTCCCATGGGTTGTTTTCAATCTCGGCACGACCAATATTGCAACGAATTGATTGGTTTGAGTCCCAACTTCTTGTACCCAAATCTTGTCGGGGACATGCACGAAGAAAAATAAATGAAGAGCATACCACTCTCATAGCATTGATCCATATTTAGGGGCAGAACGAACTGGTTAACATATTGAATACAATAAACAAATAGATATGAAGAACAACACATATATCCAATGAACAATATCTTCTATTGAATAAATGAAATAGGTTGAAAATGTAAAACTGCAGAACTAAAACACTTGCTTGAATGGTGGTAGATATCTCTGAGAAGAGATGTGGCTACTACGTGCATCCGTCTGAGAATACATCATTACAATGAGGCTCCAGAGGAATTTTTAACATTACACATGAATGCCAAAACCCTAGACATCCAAAAACCTAACCCTAGGAGATGAAACGCCAAAAGTTATGTGGGCCCTTATGGGTAAGCTGGTACCTCAACTTCCCGGGATCATACATTTTCCATACAGCCTCTTTTTTAGGCACGTGATAGCCTGTTGGAAAGGTATTTTAGAGAGCTACACATTACGCTGTCAAACTCTAACTTTGTCTATAGTTTGACTGTGGCGAATTAAAAAACATTGTTTAGGGGCCCAAAACGGCCCTAGAAGTACAACAAGATGTGTTGACATGAAAACATACAAAATAAGCCAGTTGGATTAGGTGGGAAGCTACCAGTATCCACCTGGAAGATGTGTAGGGATTCAGACAAATCTGGAAGTGTAGAACCGACAATTACAAAGAAGTATAGAAGAACGTGTTGAACTAAAAATTGTCAAGAGGAGATAGTTGGAATAGGTGGGTGGCCACCAATATCCACCTGGATCAACCAAGATACAAAAATTTGAAAATTTCAACAATAAATTAAAGAGACGCAACAAAAAATTGGTAATATAAAAAACACTCATAAAAAAGAGTCTGAAAATATCAGTAAAAAATCATCGTCCAAAGATGAAGAAATTTCTCGTTTGAGAAATAATAATAAAACTCTACTTGTAGAAATTAAGAAGTTGAACAATAAGAGGAAGACAACAAGAAACTGAAACCATGGATAAGGGTACTAACACCGACTTGACCAACATGGGAAAACCTAACATTGTTATCAATGAATTTGTATCAATTGGGGAGCCTCCTAAACTTTAAATTCAAGATAAAGTGACCACGACAGAAGGGATCGAAACTAAAAATCAGAATGCCATTACTAATGAATCCTTATTAATGGAAGAGATTCTAGAATTTGAGCTCAAGAAATAATTATGTGATAAATCAACATCATAGATTTAATGAAGGTTGACATACCATTTATCACCAATGATGAAGTCATAGGTCAGTCGAAGGATGTTGCCACACCAATAAATACAAAAAAATTAGATATCATCATGACAAATCAAGTAAATCCATGGGGTATCCACTCAATGAACATGCGACATAGCTTATGCATTCATAGGATATTAAAGAATACCTCTAATTTCACTAGATATTGATAAATACCTTCCAAAATCCTTTTGTTGAACCCCCTCCTAATACATATTTTCAACAAAAAATCCCCTATTTTTACTAGATATCCCATTATTTTACCAAATACCCCTTTTATACCCCCATGTACCCCACATCCCCCCCCCCAATACCTACAATAGATTGACTCTATTTTTCACAATTTTAAAACTCCGTTTATGAATGAACATGATAAGAATTGGTCAACAAGGTGAATCCCCCTGAGTAAATCATAACAATACTAAACCAAATATTAAGAAGGATAAACTTATGAGGCATCCAAAGATATATTTTCCTCGAAGTCAACAACAAAGAAGATCGTATCCAGAATCTTATCATCGGAGAGTTCCATAAAGAAACCACCTTGGATGGATTGATTCTTTTTCAATGTGTCAATATTGTTCAAAGATTCAAAGATCATATCGCCTCATGCCCTCAACTTTATTTAATCGATGACAATTACAAATGATTGTTCATTATATCATAAGTGTTTCTCATTCCCTATGCTTTGAGGACAAATCTTTTTTAAGAGGGGAAGACTTGTAATATACCTAAAGTATATTACATTTATCATGTAATATTAGTTGTAGGTCAATTATTATGTAATATAGGAATTATAATGTAATAATGATAAGTCTATGTAATAAATGATAAGTCTATATAATTATGATAAGTCGTGACCTTTCCCAAGGACACGACTTATCATCCCTACGTGTATTTATATGCATGCCATTGTATCTCAAGTCATGTAAATGGATAATAAATATTAATTATTGATTCCTCATGGAATATATGGATTTGTCCTTGTTATTATGGATGCTAAGGTGAAGTAACCAGTAGGGTTGCTCCACTTGGCTCCTTGTACTATGTTCCTTGGGCCCAAATTATAGGATGCCACTATTGTTATGGTTGTGATAGACAATTGAAGGTGGTAGTAAGATCCTTGCATAGCTATATTCCACTTCTATTGTGGCTCCTTGATGATGATCATTGAGCATTAATATTACTTGATGATGGATTTTGATGAACCCCTTTCTTGAATGGTAATTGTTGAATATTATATTACTATTGAGTATTGACATGTATGTGTGTAACAATGGAAATGGCTTCTTATTATGGTACTTGGGAACTAGAGTTAGAAACGAGGGAGATTTATCCATGTATGTTCAATGATGGCCTAGCTCCAAAGGATCGTATCCCTTATTAGAGGTGGAGGATTGTGACACCCCTTATGCATGACTAGACTTTCCTAGTTATTATGCTTGAGTTAGATGGTTATAAAAGATGGTGTTTTAGATATCCTTGTTGGTTCATTAGTGATGATTGATTATATTAGAATTGTATCAGTGATGATTCCTTATGATTACTTAATGATGAGTATGAACGATAATACAATTCAAGTGTTTTTATGTTACTTGTGGATGAATGGTACTAATGACATGTATATACATTGAGGTTGATATGGTATCTTTTTTTTATTGATGATGATGTTGCATATGTATTAGTTTTAGTGGACAAACTTATGACATGTTGAGACATTGAAGATGGAAAGGGGAATCATATCCAAGGATACAACTCATGTTCCAATGAGGAAGACCACCTTGATCTAGTGTTAGAAATCTTTGGGGATGGGAAAAGACTTGAAAAATGACCACAAAAGTAAAATGGGATGAAAATGGGGAAAGGAAATAAGTTGTAACTTAATTTTACCTTCCAAGGACACTTGTAAATTCACTGATAAGACTAATTTCACTCGTAGATGAGTTAGTTGGGGGAAAGGGAAAGTGCTTACACTTGATAACCACTTGATAATGTTTTAAAAAGGGAGACCTCCTTTGAGAAGAGGATTGCCTGAGGGGAACTTATGGTGATTCATGTATTGAGAAACATATAATTTTTTTGGGAGTGAACATGGAAATTATGTTATTATTATTTATGGACCCTAGAGATGCCATTATCAAGGGGATGAAGATGGTAGTAAGAGCCTTGCAGAATAGATGGGGCACCACTACTGGGGGGATTTTGTTGAGGGGATGTAAAGTGGTAGCAAGAGCCTTGTAGAATAGATGGGGCACCACTACTAAGGGAATTTTTTTGAGGGGATGTAAAGTGGTAGTAAGACCCCTACACAACATTGTCTAGAGGGAATTAGGAATGCAATAAGTCTAGGGACCTCACCAACACACTAAGATATTTCAACTAGAGGCCTATTGTGGATCCAGTTGGGATGGTTGATTTTAAGTGTAGTGTGATTTGTACAACACATTCATTATCCTAATTGGGAGATAAGCCATATGTGGGGAGCACTTTCATAAATAAGACATTTGCATTGGTAGGGAGGAAATATTGCGTTGGATACTTTTCCCCCCTTGGAATTAAACTAATTGTGGAACTTTTCTTGGAGCTACAAATCTGGGAATTTGTAAAGCTAAGAACCTCAAGTACTTTGTGATATTTTATGTGACTTTATTATGATGTATTATTTGTATATATGATTAATGAGAACTTGTTGCATTATTTTGTGTTGTTTTTCCTACTTATGATTTACTATTTGTAGTGCATTTACTTTGTTTAGTTATTATTTACTATTCTAGTCTCAAGGGGGGGAAAATGGTTGTATTGCAAAGTAATGCCCACCTAGGTTGTTACACCTTCTTCCTTGATCAATTATTGAATTGGTTCTTGTCGGTTTTGGAGAGACATGATTAGATGTATATTGTTGTTCATTGTTCATTAATTACTACATATCACTTGATCAAGTGATGATCGAGGTGGCCAACTAAAGTCATCTTAGATATGGTATTCATAGCATTTTTGCAATTATTTGGACCTATAAATTTCAATGTGTTTTTCATGACTTTCCCATGCATTTAAAAAAAATTCAATGCCTAAAAGGATTTCATGTGTTATGTGTTATAGGATTGTTGTTGGAGGGTGTTTCTTAAACCCACACTAATATGGGTTTGTAGAGAGTTACTAGCTACTTTACTACTCAATTCATGTCTATGATGGATACTGAAGCACCATTGTCACATGTTTCTAATAATAAGTCAACATACATCAACACCCTTTTCATATGATAACTTAGCTTAGGGGTGGTATATGAATCAAATTCCCCTTTTCATATGATAACTTAGCTTAGGGGTGGTATATGAATCAAATTCCTACACCTGATTGTTGAACACTTCCTTGGGATTCATTTCAGATGTTTCATTTTATTCACATATAAGTATTTCATGATACTTTTATGTTGATGTTGGATTTCACATGACGATTTTATATGTTCAATTTCTAATATGAAAGTTATTCAAACATAAATATGAATTGATTATAGTGTCTATGATACTAGAATACATTTTTTTTTGGATATGTTAATTATGGATGTATGGGAAATTCTAAGTTCTAATTATCTAAAGTAATTAGAGTTGAGTTATATTTCATCATTTTTTTCATTGAGTGTTATGGTCAAGCACATTAGAAGAACATTCCTTAAATAAAGTGCCTCAATTCTAAGATTTAAGGTCTTAATGATATTGAAATGCCTCCATTTCCTTATAAGCTCCTCTAGATTCCATCTAGTTTATGCCAAATTCGAATTTTTATTATTTTCCATATCTCTTGCTTTGAGTTTCTATTTCAAGTGTATTTTTTTCTACTTTCCTTCTTAAAGTCATTATCTTTTACTTTGTGCAAATGCCCTTTATGTTCCACGAGATTATTTTCATATTGATGGGTT
>ML828716.1:29422-43607 GCA_009831015.1 Picea engelmannii | reverse complement strand
TCAAAAACGGGTCACTTGCCAATATTCAATCTTAGGACTTATCATCTTTCATAATGCATTTTTTTGTCCTACTTCGTTTTCCAAAAATCCGCAGTTCCTTCCTTTTAAAAAATAGGAGGATCATAGACCCTTATCGCTAGACTTCATTGAGATTAAAACATTACAACAATTCTTAGTGCATCGATTCTTCAATTCTTACATGATACACGAGTTTAGATCCTTTCATTTTGGCATCCTTTTTTCCACTTATGTAAAGTCTGGTTAGACAAAATATATAAATACATGATAACCCACTAAAGATGATATTCCATTGCCTCAATTTTGTTTCCTTCGTCAAACTCATAGTACCCATAGGCGCCTGTAGGTAGCTCAAGAGCTTCTTTGGATAGTGAATCTACCTTTGTGTTGTATTCACACATGGTGTGAAGGAAATGTAGATTTTCAAAGGCTCAAGAATTGAGCTTGATGTCTCTCATAATGGTTTCCAAGAGTTGGTTTTGAATGGAGGCTTTACCCATGGCCTAATCAATCATGATTTTGGAGTCCCCAAACACCTGCAAGGTTATGATACTTTTTTCTTTAGCCGCTTCCAGGAGAGTCCACAAGGCAGTCAACTCTGCTTTGTTGGTTGTCCCTCCTTCGGGTGCATATCTGATGTGGATGTAATGAGTGGAGTTGAGGTACATAACCACTCCCACCCCACATCGAGAGGGGTGACCTTGGCATGTGCCATCAAAAAAACCCCACGGATAAGAGGGGTCAATGGCTAGAGGGATTAGGCATCTTTTCTTTTGAGTAGTAGGATCCTCCTTGTATTTGAAAGACATGTTAATGGTGACCGCCGCTGTAATATCTGGAGGAACAATCTTATCTTTAAAAAATGCATTATTACGTGCCCACCAAATGTTAGAGACCATTATGCTCGACAACCCTGCATACAGAGAAATATATATGTCCTGGATCCAAGCCATGTAACACTCTTCCAGATAAATATTATTCCATCTTCACTGAGCCTTGAGCTTTTCTTCAACTGTCGCGGTGACCTGGCCTGCATAAGGGCAAGAGATGAACAAATGAGTCATTATTTCAGAGTTTGCTTTACAAAGAGGACATATGTTAGGGCCACACCATCCTCTTTTCTCATCATTATCCCAAGTTAATAATTTTTTGTTCAAAGCAAGCCAAAGAGTGATTTTGTATATGGTCGGGCAATTGCGCTTCCACAAATGCTTCCACCACCAGGATGGAAGAACTTCCTCTTAGCTCTCAAACTAGGCTTTATAGCCTAATTTCACCGAGAAGCAATCATTTTTGGGATTAAGGGACTAGGTCAAGGAGTCTTTAATCTCCTTGTCCAAAGAGATGTTTTTTTCTCCAAGAAGGCTCACATAAGAGTTCCACTCCTCTTTTAAATCGCTCGGGAGCTCAAGGGAGTCTGCATTCTTCCACCCCATTCATCCTATAGGCTGAGGGAAGCCTATACAAGCATTATATAAAGTGCGTATATCATTATGATGTAGGAAATTAAGCAGCTGAGGAGATAGTCGAAACCTCTCTCCACAACAACAATTCTAACATTTTTTCCATTCCCTATTCTCCAAGCCGTCCAATTCCCTACCAATGGGAAGGATTCTACCAGAGCCTTCCAAAAAATAGATCCCTTTGGTGAATTTAGGGGGAAATGGAACTAGTCTACCACCAAAAAAGAGGGAAAATATTTAGAATTCATTATTCGGTTCCATAACGCAGAACCTTGAGTCATGCGCTAGAGGTTACATCCAGCTAAGGCTTTGGCGAAAGAGCAGACGTCCTTCAGACCCAACCCCCTTACTTCCTTAGGAGATGCAATGGACCGCCAAGAAGCTAGATGGAATCCTCCTATCTCTTTGTGTCCAAACCATAAGAAGCGAGAGCATACCCTTTGAATTTTGTCCATGACTCCTTTAGGGATTGCAGCTATCAAATTCCAATATACCAGAATACTTTCCAATACCGAATTGACAAGAACTAGTTGGCCTCCTCTCGAGAGCATTTTGTGGGCCCAAACAGATATTCAAGCTTTTGCCTTTGTTATTAACCATGCCCAAGCAATCAGGTTTAAGGTTAAATCCAAGATATTTAATACCTTCATTTAATTGGCATCTTCTAGCTAGAAAAAGATTGGTGAAAGTAGCCTCCTCAACTTTTGAACAATGATTCAAAAGTAGGTTGAACTTCTCCAGATTAATCTCCATTACTATAGTTGTGCAGAAAAGAGTCGGAATATTTTTTAAGGTCGAAAGATCCCTTAATGCAGCATAGATTCCTACAAAGATATTGTCAACAAACAAGTGTGAGACTGATTCAGTTTTCAAGACTTTGATTCCTCTTAAGGTTCGAATAGAATGGGCCTCCTTAATCATTCTACTTAGGGCCTCTGCTGCCAAGAGAAAAAGAAAGTGTGAAAGAGGTAAACCTTAGCAGAGCCCCCTTGATGGCCTGAAGAAAGCAGATGGTGAGTCGTTAATGGTTACTGCAAAGAAAACACTATGAATGCAGCCCATAATCCAATTTACCAAAACCACATTCATTCCCAGTTGGATAAGGACTAGATGTAGGAAGGTCCAGTCCACTGTGCCATATGCCTTTAAGAGATCCAGCTTAAGAATGGCCACTTTGAGGTTTCTTTTTTTTACTGAGTGCATGACTTCTTAAGAAATTGATTGCTACAATGTCATGAATTTTCCTATTGAAGAGAAACCCAAACTTCTCTTACCTAATGATCTCACTGAGTATTGGTCTGAGCCTTTTAGAAATGATCTTAGCAATCAATTTATAGATCAAATTGTAGCAATAAATGGGGTGAAAATCCTTGAACGAAGCAACTTCTTTCTTTTTTGGAATTAGACAAATAAAGGTATAATTTAGGGGCCCAAATAACTTGCCTTCATGCTAGGATTCCCTTACAACCAACGAAATATATTCTTTGAGGAGATGATAAAAGGACTTGTAAAACTCTACCATTAAACCATCAGGTCCAGGGATTTTCCCATTCTGCATAGAGGAGAGAGTCGCTCTAAGATCCTCTTCTGATACTTCGTTGGTGAGGGATGAATTCATCTCTTCGGTGAAGACTGTGGGGAATTTTCAAACAACTTCTAGAATCTCCTGAATTGGGCATCCGACAGGTTCGGAGAAGAGATTGATAAAATAACTTACTCCTGCTTCATCTTTGTTGGGAAAAGAGCTTACCAGTTTTTTGTTTCCATATAGTATTTGGATTCCTTCTGTAATTTTCATATTGATGGAAAAATTTCATATTATTGTCTCCATTCTTAATCCATACCGCCATGTTTTTCTATTGCCACTCTTGTTACTCTTCTTTGAGCCATTGGAATCTCAAGTTCTTTAGATTTTTAAGTTCCTCTAATTGGCCACTAGAAAGGTGGACTTCATCCATGACCTGGTTGAGGGCCTTAATTTTTTCTTGAGTGTCTATTAAGGACCTTGATCTTCTTACCTTCCATATGGGAACCCATTTCTTAATGACCACTTTTAGTAGTTTGAGATTCGAGGAAAATTGCTTCATTATCGGTTCTGGGCTGTGAGGATTCATCTTGACCCACGATTCAGTTACCATCTTTCTAAAGTCCTCTTCTAACCATACTTTTCTCACTTTTAGAGGGGCCGGAGGCAATTCCGGGGAGAAATTCCAATGAAGGGAGATCAGACGACGGTCTGATACCCCTCAGACTTCTACCAAAGATTTAAATCTAATGTTTGAGTGTAAAAGGGATCCAGAAACTAAGAATCGATCCAAGCGCTTCACAACTTCCTCATCCCATGTACGAAAGTTCCTCCAAATTGAAGCCAGTTTAATGGGTTCCAAGTCTACTAGCTTCAGACTCTCCAATAGGGTTGAGAAAAATCCCCTTTGTCAGTCTTCCCTAGGGTTAGGCCCCCAGATCTCTCTCAGGGATAAGGTAAAATTCAGATCACCTTCGACAATCAAAAGGGGGTCTAAGAAGACACCTTCAAGTTTCAATTCTTCCTAGAACAAGACCCAATCAGAATAAGGGCCATATATGTTAATGACAGAGAAATAAAAATCTAGAATTTTATACTTCAATTTTACAAAAATATAGATCTTGAAAGTTGAGGATGTTAGGGCCATGAAATAGAGGTCTTGAACGTTAAGGATGTTAGGGCCAAAAATCTAGAGAATGTTGAGGAGGGATGCAGATTTTTGCGAAAACTCTGACTGGAAAGACCATTGCGCTCGAAGTTGAAAACTTTGATACTGTTGATAATGTGAAGGTGAAGATTCAAGACAAGGAGGGGATTCCTCCGGATCAACAAAGATTAATATTTGTAGGGAAGCAACTTGAATATGGGAGGACTTTGGTGGACTATAGCATTCAAAAGGAGTCTACCCTACATCTTGTTCTTCGGCTCCGCGGTGGTATGTAGATATTTGTTAAGACTTTGATGGGAAAGACAATCAAACGGGAGGTTGAGAACTCTAATACAATTGATAATGTGAAGGCTAAAATTCAGGACAAGGAAGGAATCCCCCCTGATCAACAGAGGCTCATTTTCGCAGGAAAGCATTTGGAGGATGGGTGAACCCTCGTCGATTACAATATTCAGAAGGAATCCACCCTCCACCTTGTCTTGCATCTGTGTGGTGGGTTTTGATATTTTCAAGCATAAGCACTAATATTCATATGCATATGTATGGGCACAAGGCATTTCACTGATTATGTTTCCTTGTGTAGTTTTTACTGGTTTGGTTTTCACTGATTATGTTTCCTTGTATAGTTTTTACTCGTTTGGTTTTCACTAATTATTTTTCCTTGTGTAGTTTTTACTAGTTTGGTTTTAGATGGTAAATAGATTACATGGTAAACATTTTGCTTGAGGGGAACTTGTATGTCTATAACTGACTTTCATTTAAATAAAGATTTCACCGTGTTATTATTTTTTTTCTATAATGATTAAGGATTTTCTAAGTGTGATTTATATACTTATTAGAGGGTTCTGATTTCTATGCTTTAAAGTGTTGTTAGCAGTTTAGTTATTTGAATCTCTTAATTATTAGAGTGTTTTAACATAATTAGAGATAAAAAAAAAACTTGAAATAAGAAATGCCATTAATATAATTAAAGAATTGAAATATGAATACAATTAAAGAATTGCCAAATTTGGATAACGTGCAGGATTGGATTTTAAGGTGCACAACCATGTAAGGGGGCCAAGGTTTGAAATTCATGGTACTTTTGTTTTTGTAAGACAACGTGTTGGGGTTTGAAATTCATGGTACTTTTGTTTTTGTAAGGCTACGTGATGGTGTGGACTGGGTCAAATCCAACCATGTGTTGTTGTGAGGTAGCTCATGTGTTGGTGTAAGGTAGCATGTTGGTGTGGAGTGGGTCAAATCCAACCATGTTACGGGTTGGTGTGGCCTAGGTTGGGGATCACTGAGTGATTTTGACGGCTTATTTTCCCTTGGGTTGTTTCTTAGACAACAAGATAGTCTTATAGTTAACAAACATGATATCTAGCAGTATTGGATTTGGCTAGTGGGAGTGGATTTTGAGGGTTTTGTTCTGTAAGGCGACCAAGGTTCGAAACTCATGGTATTTTGTAAGGCGGCCAAGGTTCGAAACTTATGGTAGTTTTGTTTTATAAGGCGTCGTGTTGGTGTGCACTGGGCCAAATCCAACCATGTTAAGGGTTGGTGAAGCTCAGACTGAGTGCGTTTACCGAGTGATTTTGATGGATTTGGTGCCCTTGGATTATTGTTCCTTATACAATAGGCTAATCCCGTAGGTAACAAACATGTTATGAAACAATGTAAGTAACAAACTTGTACTATCAAACAAAAAAATAAAAAATAATTAAAGAAAAAAAGTTAAAGAATTTGTCTCTTGTTATTAAAGAAAATAATATTAAAGAATTTGTCTTTTGCTATTAAAGAATGTCTCTTGATATAAAAAATTCATAGATAACACACTCAACTCAAATTTCAAATTGATTAAATAATTTGTCTCTTTGATATTGAATAATGTGTTTATTAATATACAACCTGAGTGGGCCTAATGATTAAGAACATGTGTTTCCTCCTAAGAGGTCACAAGTTCAAATCCAGAGGGGGGTAGGGTATGTATACCTCTGTATACTTTACCATTCAAATCGTTGGGTGGAGGGGGTCCTTTGTCCCACAAACAAGGGGGTCTCATAAACCAATTTGGTGTATGGCTTAGTCGTGACCTTAAAAATAGATTATTATTATTATTATTATTATTAAAATTCATCCAATGAAAACACACTCAAATTCCAAATGCATATCAATAATATGACCACAAATAAATATAATTTATTATTTTTTTATAAATAAATATAATTTATTGTTTTCTTATAAAAAATTAAGAATCATAACGTTGAAGAAATACTCTTTTTAAGGGAAAAAAATATCTACTTGATTTAGTAAATGTTCTAAATCACAATGTTGAAGTACTCTTTCCTAAGAAAATGATGTCTTATTAGAAATAAAACACATTAATAAAACACATTTTATGATGAATTTATTTGAACAATGAAATCTAACAACTCAGAAAAAAAATAAAAATAAATTAAAACACATTTTATGATGAATTTATTTGAACAATGAAATCTAACCACTCAAAAAAAATTATATGCCTTTAGGATATGTCCAAAACATTTATATGCCTATATGTCCATCTATATTGAAATGAAATGTCTCTTTTATTCGTACAAATGAAATTTCTCTTTTATTTGCATGTGATTTAGCAATCATTAACTTCATAATATTCCACTTTCAAAGGTTTTCTCGTGCTTTCTTTGGACTTATTTCTCCCTTTGAAACCCTATATGCTACATGCTACATCTCTCTTTGCTTGGACCGCTACCCATGGCCACAACCTCTTGATTTTGATTTTGAAGTAGCATCCTTCCTTCTATTCCCTCATTTCCTTTTATTTTGAAGAAACAACCTTCCTTTTGTTTCCTCATTTTCTTGCTTGGAAATCTGGCCCAAAAATCACTTAACACTTGTTAAAAAACTTGATCAACTTCTTGAAGTCAATCTCCCATTAGTTGCTTTAAACATATGGATTTTTCTCTCTATGAAAGGGGTCTTATTAGGCAATGCATGGTGTTGTGGCTGCAACAACCCCCTTTTACCTTTGCTTTTAACAAGCGAAAGGAAAGCGCCCCCCCCCCCCCCCCCCCCCCCACCCACTAAAATTTCAAATCTATTGTCTAATCCTCTAGCGCTTGAGCCTAATGTTATTTCTTTGCCTACCTTGAGGGAGTTGGGGGGTTAATCTTGATTGATGATTATCTTTGATGGGTGTTGGTTATTCCTTTCAATTTGATGATTTCAAATGTCTTCGTGATGCTTATTGATCTATGATGTTTCATTGAAATTTTGATACATTATCTTCAGACTTTTGTTGATTCCAAAGTGTATGATGATCGTATGTGGAGTTTACTATTGATTATTTTCTAATTGACTAATTCAAATTTTTCATCCTCTTGATGGCATGTTATGCTATCTTTAACTTTTATACTTCCACATATAGATCTTAGTCTTATGTTTCAAACTCTAAGTCTAAATCGCATAATTACTCATCCTTCTTTTGAGTTAATACTTGACACATGTAGTTTTAGGATATTCTTCTACAACCACCATGTTATCACTGAATAAACCTAACACTCTCTTATAAATTGATTTAAAGTCAGGGAATGTATTGTTTATAGTATTGATAAGTTTGTTTTTGGTTGCATGGTTGATATCATTCTTTTGTTCTGCAGGAGCAGGTTTGTAGGGAAACTTCATTCGTGTGACCGCTCCAGCCTTGAGAGGCTTGTGGGGGAATCTCTTGATCCTTGTCCACAACCTTGACTTTGATTCTTGCCAGGTTTCTCCTTAGCGGGAAGCGAATTACCCAAGAAAATAGGTCATTCATGCTCTTGATTGTGAGTCCTTGTCATGTCGTGGCAGCTTAATTGTCACATCCTTCATCACTATAGGTCCTTGCTCCTCTTCATGATGCTTGGGTTTTTAAGTCCTACATTATACACCTTTTTCTAAATTGTGACCCCTAAGTGCGAAACCCTGAGGGGGCATGGAACCTGGACTTGTGTAATTTGGGCTTAATTTTCTAACTTGTAATTTAATGTAATTTTATTTTATTTTTCTTTGTTTTTGTAAATATGTTATTTTATTTTATGTATTTTATTTTATTTTATTTTAATTTTATTTATATTTGTAAATTATTTATGTTTATTATTCCATGGTTTTAGGAAACCACATGGTATTGCCCATGGTTTTCCCTTATGATTACTTCAAGTATTTACTCTTATTTAAGGGGAAATTTATTCAAGTAAATATTTATTTTAGGCGTTGTCTAACTATTCTACGAAATGGGTTTTTTCATTGGAATCCAACGACATAAATCTACACGAAATCACTATTTTTTGTTGTTTAAAATCTATTGTTGAATGCTGGAATGGATTCAACATGCTAAAAAACCCCTTCGGGCACTCAGATTATACATAAATAATAACTCAAATATGTGGATCTAACAATTTCCTGTCGGATTTCGGGCAAATGTCCCCAGAAAAAATCGTTGAAGAACATTCATTTTGTAAAAGGTTTAGACTACAACTTTATTTTACATGGGGTAATTTCTTTTTTACAGGGATAAACTAATTTGTAATAAATAAACAAACCATTTGTTACTTTTTTTACTAAGACCTAAGGTGTAGTGTGTGTTCATTCTAATTTAAATTTTCATTATTTTCATTTTCATTTCTTTTAATTTTAATTTTTTTTTAATTTTAATTTTTATTTGTTTTTCCTTTTTTAAACCCTAAATTGTACATACCTTTTCAACCATTTTTTTATTTACCCCCTTGCCCACCAAAACCTAACATACTATCCTAGGTCCATCCCCATTGGCCCTTACACATACTTTATAACATTTCCCATGAGAAATCAACGATCAAGACATCTCTGCTTACTTTTAGGAAGCCCTTCCTATTTTTTAGGAATTCCCTCCTATCCTCACGAATGACATAGAAATTATATTAACTATTGAAACCTTATTCCCAAATATATAATTTTATATATCATTATATATATAATTTTAATAGTTTTATGGGAGGGCTCACGGGTTGATTGTCGGGATTATCTTGTCTAAACTCAGCCTCACTTACCACTCACCCCGATGACGACCATGCAAATCTTATTTGGATATTATTCTAATGTTCTTTTGGGGAGTGTGCACATGGATTATTATACTAGTATTAAAAGTTACATTGTCGTTTGGGTTACATTTTATCACACTCGCTTACCACCCAACCTTCCAACGACGAATCTTTAAAGCTTTGCATTATAATAACAATTATGATGGGTTTGATTGTTGGGGGTATTAATTAATATTTGAAGGCTTATGCATAATGGGGAGGAATATGTTAAATTAATATTATAATGCATCCCCAATCCATGTCGTCGGAGAATTACAACTAAACATTTACCAAAAATTACCTTTGCCTACCAAAATCCCAACGACGACCATGAGGATTATTTTAAGAAGAAATATATTATTTTAATATTATTGATTTTAACCATTGGGAATTAGCTGGGAAGAGCTCTACGTCGTCAGAGGAGCTCATCGTCATCGAGAGTTTGTAGTAGAGTGTGAATACACCACTCACTTTTACGACGATGCCTGGAATATGTCCATTTTGGTGGGGGCAGGGGGAGATATTATGTTTTTTTTATTTAATATTTTTATTTATTTATTTAATTTTATTATTTTTATTTTTAAATTTCATGGATTACTAATTCCTCTTATGTAAGATTAAATAATCTGAATGAGTTTAATGGTTAAAAACATTTGTTTCTTCCTTCGAGGTCACACGTTCAAATCCATAGGGGTAGGGTAACTGTTATTATTTTATTAGTTTTAATTTTAGTAATTTTTATTTTACATTAATGGGGACAATTAGAGCATTAGTTTTGATTTTAGTGATTTTTATTTTACATTAACGGGGACAAATAGAGTAGATTAATTTTGATTTTCATTGATTAGGGGTAATCATTTCTTTTAAATTTTGATAATAATGTAGATTAATGTAAATAATTTTTTTATCTTTATTTTTAAAAAAGATTTCCTAATTTTAAAAGGGGAAAATTAGCTAAAATTATACTACAAGCCACAGGTCCCATGCCCTCCCAAATTCTCATTCAAACTATCTCTAGGGGATGAACCATTTAAATCGCTAATGTTCCAACTCTCTTATGCCTGTGGGACTCCTTTTTTGCAAGTTGATGATCAACAATCCAAATTCACCCACATGCTTGATCGATGGCTACTGAGCAATGATCTTTAAACATGCATAAATTGGGCTACATGTGTCAGAATTGGGTCCATGATACCTCATTGGAAAGATATCGGATAAAGGATTGCAGTGGAAGAGGTATCGAGGCAAGAAATATGACAGAAGATATTAGAAAACAATAGACCACAGATTTGGGAGAATAAATAAATAACTGACAGGTTCCTCAATTCCAATTGGCATGGAGTAAAAAATGAAGAGAAAATTGTTTGGGTAAGAAACACACCCAATTCCAATCAATTCAACTAATTCAAGTTCAAACCATCTACAAATTTTAGTGAATGCCTCTAAGATATTATACCAAGAAAGTGATCATCTTTATTACTAGAATATGAGAACAAGGTCTAGTACATCATATTGAACCAAAAATCCTAATGTGTCTTATAGCCAATGCTTAGGATTTCTTTCCCACGCTAATCGATAATAGATACAATCATGTGACTGAGAATACTAAGCACCAATACCAGATATCCAGTAAACTTTGAAATCTAGTGTGAAAGGGGAAAAAAGGTAAATTATGAAAGCATGAAATGAAGGAGGACTCAAGAATAATCGATCCCTCATCTTAACCTCCTCTCTTTATCTTATAAAATGAGCATGGGAAGGCACATTGAGTGTATCTCAAAAATACACTATGGAGGTGAGAGCCTCTTATTTGTTGATAATAGAATGAGGAAAGAAGGGTACAATGTAACTCCTCCATATGTTAGAAATAAAATTGGCCAAGGTGGAATTCCCTCCTAATTTGTAAGAATAATTAGCCATGGAATATCCAAGTTAAGTGCCCTTACACATGCTAAACATAGGTGTGTAAATTTTATAATATAAACAACCTCTATGCTACCATGAATGCATTCAAAACATGTAACTCCTTCAAGGTGGGAACCCTCATTATTGACTATGAATAAATTCTTGAAACAATATTGAACAACATTAAAGGAGTGCACCTTCCACGGTTGTTAAATACTCGTAATTATGACTACCACCTCTCACTGACATGCTTCCCATAATAGGAACCATAATGCAATGGAACAATCTATATGTGAGTATAATATAACTTCTTGAAGGTGGAAATCCTCTTGTGTTAATAATATCTCATGTGAAGAGAATTAAATTAACGATTCCTCCAAAATAGAAACATCCCTATCCTCATCAAATTATCTACTTAAATTCGAATTTACAACCATCACATACAATCTCCAAAATAAGGTGCCTACAGGTCATCAAATATATTAAAAATGTCATGTGATACATGCCTCTCATCTACTTTACAGGTCCACTTGGTCATCAAAATAACACAACAATAGGTAGTTAAGTGTATAACAAAAGTGTTAAGTTTAGTAGAAAAGCCAATTCCTTCCAATCTTCATAACTATTAGAAAGGTTAAGTTTAGTATAAAGGTCAGTGTTAAGTGGATTCCAACAGCATCATCCGACCAACCTTTGGTGCGACAATCAAAGTTCCATCAAGCTTGCCAAATACCCATTTCAACATCAGTGCAACAAACACATCGAGCTACATATGCACTTCATCAGAAAGCTCATTCATGATCAAGTTATTGAAGTGCTCTTTTTCCCTACAGAAGATAAAGTTGCAGACATTTTCACAAAGTCTCTTACAGAAGCGAATTTTTCCAAACTTCAATATATGTTAGGAGTTCAAGAAGTTGTCATCAAGGGGGGATAGGCTCTAATGCCTCCTTCCTTCTCCTATTGTGTCAATATTTTAAATCCTTCAATCCTATCCCAAGTTGTTCTTAAGGGGGGGTGTTAGGATATTTATACACTTAGGAGTTAGTTAAGATCTACTTGGTCTAATGTGTCGTTAGGTAAAAGTGTGTTTCTTTAGTATGCATTAGTATGAATTTTTAGTTCGGAAATCCGACAGTCACGATATGTTCCCGACATAGAGTGATCCAACGGTTCATATTCTCCTCGATCTTAACGACCATTGATATGTGGCTTAACACCCGATTGGTCCATGATCTCTATCTAAAGAGCATGGAGGGTCATTTGTCGATGATCGATTGTGAGAAACTCTCTTGTAAAATCTCTTTGTAATCTTTTTCTTTTGCATTAATAAACTTCTCCCAGTGGCCGCGTTGGTTGGGGCCGTGGATGTTTCCCCATAGAGGTTTTACCACGTCAAAACATCGGTGTGTTGATCTTTGATTTGGTTGTGTGAGTGGTTACTGACGGTGTCCGTCCTCTGTTGGAATACCTGTGTTGTCGAACATCCTGGCAGCCTTCAAATTCTTCTTTATCTTTGCCATCTGATCTTCCATTTTTTTTTAACAATTATGGCCCAACAACTACTCTTTCTACTGGATTATCCCAAATCAACCATGTGTTACATTTTTTTCCATACAATGCCTCAAATGGACTCATTTTCAATGAGGCCCGATATCCATTGTTGTAGGAAAATTCAACTAAATGAATATAATCTTCCCACTTTGATGGTTGATCCATCACATACATTCTAAGCATGTCCTCAATTATCTAGTTAGTCCTTTCTATTTTCCCATATGATTCTGGATGATACGATACACTAAGATTTAGATTTGTTCCAAAGCTCTTGAACAAACCTTTCCAAAAATTAGAAGTAAACTTTGGATCTCTGTCTGAAACTATTGCCTTAGGCACTCCATGAAGCCTAGCAACCTCTTTCATATAAATTTATGAAATATTTGTTGCCTTATGTGTAGTCTTTATTGGAATAAAATGTGTTTCTTTAGTCAATTTATCCACCACCACCATGATGTAATCATGTTGCTTCACTGTTATGGGAAGCTTAGTAATAAAATCAACTGTGACAACTTCCCACTTCCATTCTGGAATGGGCAATGGTTTTAGAAAACCTGTTGGATGCCTATGTTCAGTCTTCACTTTTTGGAATTCTAGACATTTGGCTATGTAATTAGCCATTTCCTTCTTCATTCCTAGCAAAAAAATATTGGCTTATTACTACTGCAATTATTTTCTGATATCCTAGGTGCCTTGCATATGGCACATTATGCATCTCCTTCAACACTGCATTTTTCAGTTCATTGGAATTCGACACATACACCTTACCCTTATACATGAGAATTCCATCTTCTTTCAGCTCATAATAATTAAATTTTTGTTGGATATTACCTTGTTGTAATGCTTCTTTTATTTTCACATAGTTTTGATCTGAATTTGTTGCTGCAATAATTTTGTCTTTCAGATTTGTCCTATACATGTTGATGGTTGCAATATTCACTTCATGAGCTCTCCTACTGAGTGCATCAACCACTTGATTTTCCTTTCCCTCTATATGCTTAATTTCAAAGTCATATTCACTCAGAAGTTCCAACCATCTAGTTTTCCTAGCATTTAGTGTTGGTTGTCCAAACAAATGCTTCAAACCATAGTGGTTTGTCCTTAGCTCAAATTTCTTACCCATGAGGTAATGACTCCACATTTTCAATGCATGTACAATCACTGCTAACTCCAAGTCATGTGTAGTGTAATTCCTCTCATGCTCTTTTAATTTTTAGGACTCATAGCATACCACATGGTCCCTTTGACTGAGAACTCCATCGAGTCCTTCCTTGCATGCATCGATGCACACAACAAAATATTCATTTGGATATGTAATCTTCAATATTGGTGCACTTGTAAATATTCCCTTCAACTGTTAAAAACTTTCTTCACGCTTGGAAGTCCATTCAAATTTCACTCCCGTCTTTTGCAAAGAAGTGATTGGACTTGCAATATTTGAGAATCCTTTTATGAATCTTCGGTAATAACC
>ML828716.1:13499-29322 GCA_009831015.1 Picea engelmannii | reverse complement strand
GGTGTGTACTTGTTGCATACCAATGCACTTCAATTGCAATAACATCATCATTTTCTTTCTTAATCTTTATAACCTTTCCTATCCAGAATGGATAACCATGTGGATCCTCAGTTGCTAAAACTGCAATCATGCTACCCTCCTTAATATCTTGTACTGAACCCCTGTAAAGGTCTTCCATGGCTTCACGTTTTGCACGTGACCTTCGTGAAACAATATACATTTCTCTTTCCTCTGCTTGTGTAATCTCAATAGCACCTTGATATTCTTGAACTTCAACAATGTTCTCTTCTAAGTCAGAGCACTCATCAACACTAAGCAGCCTAAGATTTGTACAATGCGCCAAGCCCCGTATGCTCTTCAGCTTCACACATCTATATCTATAAAACGTCTCCAAAGATGCCAACGTTTCCATACTTGGCAGCTCTTCTAACTCAAAGCACCCATAAACACTAAGCACCCTAAGCTTTGTACACTACACGAAGCTCTGTATCTTCTTGAGCTTCACACATCCATATCCGTAAAACTCCTCCAAAGATGCCAATGTTCCCATACTTGGCAACTCTTCTAACTTGGAGCACCCATAAATATTGAGCAGCCTAAGCTTTGTACACTGTGCAAAGCCCCGTATCTTCTTCAGCTTCACACATCCATATCCGTGAAACTCCTCCAAAGATGCCAATGTTTCCATACTTGGCAGCTCTTCCAACTCAGAGCACCCAGGAACACTGTTCAACTGAAGTTTTGTACAATGCCCCCACCCTCGTATGCTCTTTAGCTTCACACATCCATCTGCATTAAACACCTTAGCTCTTGAGCAGCCTAAGCTTTGTACACTGTGCGAAGCCACGTATCTTCTTCAGCTTCACACATCCATATCCATACAACTCCTCCAAAGATGCCAATGTGTCCAATGTGTCCATACTTGCCAGATCTTCTAAGACAGAGAATCCATGAACACTGAGAAGCCGAAGCTTTGTGCAATGCCCCAACCCTCGTATACTCTTCATCTTCACACATCCATAGGCATAAAACTCCTCCAAAGATGTCAATGTTTCCATACTCAACAGCTCTTCTAACTCGGGACACCCATTAACATCTAGCCACCGAAGCTTTGTATAATACCCCAACCCATGTATGCTCTTCAGTTTCACACAATTGTTTGTTTTCAACACCTCCAAAAATACTCCCAGCTGGGAAGGCACCTGCAAAATTTCGCGGTTCAACCACATGAAAGATAATAAAAAACTTTTCATGGTTCAATCTATAAAAAACCATTCGAATTCGATTGAGACATTGTGGTGCGATATTAGTATCGACTAAACATACCAGGATAACACAACAAATTTCTAATTACCTGTGATTCACTTTCACTTTCCTACAATGTCTTTAATTCACTCCACGACACTTCTAGATGCCTTAAATTC
Organism: Picea engelmannii; assembly: GCA_009831015.1. Lineage (NCBI taxonomy): Eukaryota > Viridiplantae > Streptophyta > Pinopsida > Pinales > Pinaceae > Picea > Picea engelmannii. The sequence goes on along the minus strand of ML828716.1, from coordinate 27,898 downwards.
TTCACTGGAATCCACGAAGGTAGGGACAAGTATGGACACTCTCTCCAATAAAGCCATAAGAGCTCTGGTAACTCTATCCTTCTCAAAATGTGTTCCATATCTGGTAACTCCACTCTTCCCAAAATGTGTTCCAAGGGAACACCACCTTCAATATGAAGAATTTGCAACTTCTTCGTAGCAATATGGCCCAATATGAAATTGTAATCATTATATTCACTAAGATTCATCTTAAGTGCCCGCACAACTATTACCTAACCATTCTTGAAAAACGATCATTAATACAGATGATGAATTAAAATGATAGTTATTTTTGGAAATCAATGATGAATTAAAGAATTGACCCCAATTTTTTATTAAATAATCTATAAAGGATTGAATCACTGAACACTTATAGGTGATTGTTGTAACAAATTTTTAATGACCTTGTCTGTCCAACGCCAAACACGAAATGGCGATGATTCCTCAGCAAGCTGTATTCCCAAATCTCGTAAGTGCTCATGCATATATATCGCATATATATCACATTCCCATGAAGTTGAAGAGCATACGGGGCTTGGCCATGGAGGCTGGCGATGCCTGGCATCGCCCCAGCCCCAGGGACTGTGCCTTATTCGTGGGGGGGGCTGGGGCGATGCCGAGCATTGCCAATCTCCATGGCCAAGCCCTGTATGTTATTCAACTTCATGGGAATGCGATATATATGCATGAGCACTTATGAGATTTGGGAATACAACTCGCCGAGGAATCGTCGCCATTTCGTGTTTGGCATTGGACAGACAAGGTCATTAAAAATTTGTTACAACAATCACCTATAAGTGTTCAGTGATTCAATCCTTTATAGATTATTTAATAAAAAATTGGGATCAATTCTTTAATTCATCATTGATTTCCAAGAATAACTATCATTTTAATTCATCATTTGTATTAATGATCATTTTTCAAGAATGGTAAGGAGAATACCATAACCATGAGAAAATGCTTCTTCGTTAGTGGATGTTAGAGAAAATGTGAAGAGATAAATTCTGTTATCACTCCAAGAAACTCCTTAGGGTTGTAGGATAAGGATGCTTGGTAACTTAGAAATAATGTGTATATATGCTTGGAACAATGGGGTCTTTAATGATCAATGCAATAGACAACTCATACATCTAAAGAAACAGTGCTTTCAGGAAACAATAATCAGATCAAGTAAATTGAAAGGAGAGGATGAACAACATTATTCTTGATTGCCAAATACAACTGAATGTAGGGCTTAATGCAAGATAGAGAGAAATCCTTTAATTTCAAGTCTATGAGCTCAATAAAGAGATAACAATCTTCATGAACTAAAATAAACTGAAACAAAGTATAGAAAGGGAAAGATGGATAATTTTGATATTGAAAACGAAAGGAAACTAAACTTTATTTATGCAAATAAGAGTCTATACAGTGGCACAAAATATCTCCCAGTTTGAACCCTTGTCTCTTGGAAAAGATAGGCATTTATAGCCTTTTACAATCAGTTTTACAGATCCTAAAAACTTGGATCGATATCTAAAAACAGCAATTCAAATCTAACTAAACAACTTGATAATAAAGACTTAATATCTAAACTAGCATTTGAATTGTCTTCAATCTTCAAAAATTGACATTTGTATTCTTCAGCTCCTGGAATCTGTGATGTTATGAAGCATGGCAAAGGCACCTGTCTTGACAGTTCGATTTCTTCAATGTTCATAGTCGATACTTGAGGAAATTTTTTTAGCATGTGGTTCCCAAAAGTTCCCCGAATCTCTGATGCAGAGTCCTTTGCAGGCGAGTTGTTATCCCCTTAATACTTTGGAACTTCTTTATAACCTGTGAAAAATGACCTGACCCGTCCTTAGCTTTCAAAAATTATTTTCCTGCTTTCACCAGCTAGCTCGCCTTATAATTCGTTGGTTAGCTGGTGAAAGCGATGCCTTTCACCAGCTAACTGGTCATAAAATTTCGTTGTGCGCTGGTGAAATCTCTTCCTTTCACCAGCTAACTGGTCATAAAATTTTGTTGTGCGTTGGTGAAAGCTCTTCCTTAGTCCAAAATAAGTTTTCACCTCCAAAACTGTGATTCCATCAAAAACTCAATGTGTCTTTGATTTATCCCCTTGCATGTTTACAGCAACTTGAGCAAGCACTTTCAAATCTGGGTGGGACTTTTGCTTTTGCTTCAATCTTTTGATTTTTCTTTTAAGGTGCTTTGCTAGCCACCATAGAGTGTTATAGTCTTTGGTTATTTTATGTTTCCTCTTATTTTCCTTGACACTTTCTCGAGCCAATTTTTCAAATGCAGCGTTGGTTTTTGCAAAGTTATCAGACAACTTCTTGTATCTTTCTTTGATTACCCATTCTAAGAACTCCTGTTGAGCGATCACTTCTTTAAGATTCTTGATTTTTTGTGTTTTATTTGACTTAGTGCTCTTTGATGTTTCTCCTTCCTCAGTGTGAGTAAAGGTCTCATAATTCTGTGCAAACTCAATTGAGTGTTCAGGACTTTTGATGACAGGGCTCTCATCTTCTTGCTCTGGTTTTGAGTCTGTGTATGGCAGGTTCAAGATGTTTGTTTTCGTTTCTGTAGGCTGCTCTGTAGTAGTCTCAAAATTCAACTTTTTCTTTGACCTGTGAGATTTCACACCAGAGATTCTATCTTCTGGAGGGCCTGGAAGGGTTCTCCTCTTCCTTGAACTGCTTTGAGGAGTCAATTGCTTCTTTCCACCTCTCCCCTGTTCATTTGCGGGCTGAGTTTGAGTTTCAAAGCCCTCCCAAAATAGGAAATGTTGCCAACTCCTTCCCTTCTGTATTAACTCCTCCAGGATGATCAATTTAATAAGGCCAAAGTGGCACAGAGTGTTCTTCATGCTTAGGGGTTCAACTCTAATCTTTTTACAGACCTTAGTTAAGCTCTTATGCAAGAACAAAGGTAAGTTCATGAGAGTTTTACCTGTGAAATGGTCTAAAAGCTTGAAGTGATACAACATCAGTTTGTCATACCTGCCCTTCGAGGTTATGTAGAGTTGGATTCCCTTAAACAGATCCTGCCACTCATCCTCTAAATGGGAAATTGGCATGCTCTTTTTCCATGCATTATGCCTGAACTCTTCCTTCAAATATGTTCTGAAATTTAAGTTTTTGGTGGCAGTTGTTTTGAACCAACTCTGGCCCGATCTTGGTAGGCTGGTCGCTGCAACGATGGTATCTTCATCTACAATGATCTCGAAAGACCCAACACGGGCCTTATTCCCGTCGAATGTTTTAGCAAAAGCTTCTGATGTTGACTGGTGACAACCATTCTGCAGCCTCTCAACAAATTCGATACAACCTGCGTTTGAGAAGTGTTTCTTCACTTCTGGATGCGTCTGTAGGAAGGATAGACTGTTCAACTCTTTTCTCAGTAAAGAACCGTTGCGTCTCCTCGCCATCTGCAACTCAAAACATAAAACGACTCTGCGCACCAATCACTGCAAACTGTTTTTCGGGCCGAGGTCTCGCGCTGGTGAAAGCACTCGGCTCTATCTTTCAACATTAGAAACTTAGCATACATTTGAGAGTTATGCATGTTGGGAAAGTGATGAATCGATTTGATGTTGTCAACCAGGTAGTACAGCTCATGTACCTGCGATAATGGATTCGAATTTTCCATTCCCAATGCCATGATTGTGGAGCATGAGTTACTGAACCAGATCCGATTTGGATGTGTAACTCGAGTTTTCATGATTATCCACTTTCACCAGCGCATCCTTCTTGACTGCATGACGTGGGTTGATCGTATCATCATTTGATTTTTAAAATGTGGATAAACGCATGTGATTCCCTCTTTCACTAGCTAATAGCTCGTGAGAAGCTCTCCTCGGCCGTTGAAAATCCCTGCTTTCACCAGTGCACAACCTGTGAGAAATTCTCCTTAGCTGTTGAAAGTTACCACTTTCACCAGTGCGCACCTCGTGAGAAAGGCTCTTTGGATGTTTGAAAATCCCTGCTTTCACCAGCTAACGACCTGTGAGAAATGCTCCTTAGCTTTTGAAAGTTGCCACTTTCACCAGCTAACCATCATCTTTTAAGCACGCGTTAGCTGTTGAAAACATTTTATGAAAATTTTAAAGAGAAGACCTTTATGGATCATCTTATTTCTAAGACAAAAATCAAAACCTAAGTCTTGCAGCTAGAAAAAATCAAAACCAATTTGAGAAAACTACCAATAGCCATGATATCCACCACAAAATGCGACCATAGGGATGGATTCATTTTGGGAGCTAACATTTGGCTCCAACTGGGATGGGCATCTCCCTGTGAGGTGACCAAGAACCTAGCTAGATTCAGTGGCCTTATTACAATTTAAAACAGAAATTTGAAAAATAGTTTTGCTAGTACCATTGAGCATGGAGTTATTCAAGTGACAGAAATAAAGAAAATAGAACTGAAAAATAATATGTATAAGTAGAACAGGGCTTTAAAGAAAATCCTTATGAGAAATAGATCTTCAGAAAGCACCCGTTGAAAGGGCCACCTGCTACTTCCTCACCTGAAAGAGTTTGGAGAAAAAAGGTATTGTTCTGCTGCATCGCTGTTATGACAAAAGGACCTGTCCAGAGAGCCTCAAATTTTCCGTGTTTCTCCTTCTCTTGCCTTGCTGCATCCCATTTTAAGACTAAATCCCATGTTTTGAAGACATTTGATTTGACTTTCTTGTCGAAGGACTCCTTGATTCTTTCTTGATGCAATTCTTCTTTTTCCAAGAGCTGCTCTCTATCTTGTTGTAGTTCTACCAAATTATGAATTCTCTGGGTCAAATCACTTGGTTCAGAATCAGTTTCTTGTAAAAACTTCGCAACCGGCAATGCAAGTTGAACAGGAAATATGGCTTCAGTACCATATACCAACTTGAAAGGAGATGTACCAATTGATTTCTTACATGTAACCCTGTCAGCCCACAAAGAAAACTTCAGTTTGGAATCCCAACCTCTGGCATTTTGTTCAAGCAGCTTCTTTATAATTCTGACTAAACTCTTGTTGGATGATTCAACTAACCCATTCCCTTGCAGATAGTAAGTTGTGGAATGTACCAGCTGAATTCCCAGCTCTTCACATAATTTCACCAAGTGTTTATCTTTGAATGCAATAGCGTTATCAGTGACTATTCTCTTAGGGCAGCCAAATCTGACAAATATGTTTTCTTGCAGAAAATGTATGATGACAGTATGATTGGCGTTCCAGGTGGGAATAGCCTCAATCCACTTTGTAAAGTAATCGGTGGCGACAAGGATCCATCGGTGCTAACCACTAGAAGGCGGATGAATTTCACCTATGAAGTCCAGGCCCCACTGCTGAAAAGGACCTGTGACCACTATAGGTTTGAGGGGAAGGGACTTCAGTTGTTTTTTGCCTTCAAATCTTTGACACTTGTCACAAGTCCTCACAAAATCACACACATCTGAAAATAAGGATGGCCAGTAGTAACCAGATCTTAAGATCTTATGTGTGGTGGTTTTCCAATAGTGATGTCCCCCGCATTCACTATTATGGAATTCAATCATGACCTTAGCTGCTTCTTCTTGGTTTATGCACCTCAACAATAAACCTATTGGATTTTTCCAGAACAATAAGTTTCCATTGATACAGAAATTTACAGCTTTTAGCTTCAAATCCCTTCCTTGTGTTCTTGTCAAAACTGATGGGACTGATAAAGTTTGTAGAAAATAAATAATGTTACTGTACTATTTACAATCAGCTAGATGAGTTGAGACCTGCATTTCTTCACCTTCCTTATCCTCTGAAAACTGAACATTGTCTGCATTAATACTTACCAAATTTATTTCGAGCAGCCTGCAGTTTTCTTCTGCCAGAAGTTTGGAAAGACCCTGACCCTTCACAAGTTTTGCTGGTTTAATTTTGACATCAAATTCAATCAATTTTGCTATCCACTTACTCCTTTTTCCATCTATGTCGGGTTGTATCAGCACATCTTTAACTGAACTGGAGGGAACGAAAGCTATTAACTTTGCCTGAAGGATGTAAACTCTAAAGGCTTCCAATGAATTGATAAGTGCATATGCTTGTTTCTCCAACAATTCATACTTTACCTCTGCGTCCCTCAAGACCTTACTGAAGAAGGCAACCGGCTGCTCCTGATCATCAACATTTTTCTGCAAGAGTACTGTTGCAATTGTATCACTTGAAGCAAATGAAAAAATGTAAAATACCTTGGAGAAATCGGGGTTGATCAAAACAGGGGTTGTTGTGATGGCTTCCTTGATGGCATTGAATGAGTGTCTTGCCACTTCAGTCCATTTTACCTCAGAGTATTTTCTCAACATAGAAGTAATATGCTTTGTAAGTTCTGCAAATTTTACTATAAACCTTCTGATAAAGTTTATAGTCCCAAGGAAAGACTGAATTTCCTTCTTTGATCTAGGAAGAGACAGATTTTTAATTGCTTCTTTGGGTCAATTTTTACCCCATCAGTTGAAACAATATGCCCAAGTAATTTCCCTTCCTTAAGTGCAAAAATTGATTTTTTTGGATTAAGAGAAATGCCATACCTCCGACATTTTAGAAATGTCCTTTTTAGGTGCTGCAAATGAAGTTCATGGCTTCTTGAGAAAACAGTGATATCATCGAGATATATCAAGACAAATTTATCTTTCTCTCCAACGAAAGCAATGTCCATTGCCCTCTGAAATGTCGCTCCTGCATTCATCAATCCAAAGGGCATATTCTCGTACATAAACGTACCCCATGGAGTGGTAAAAGAAGTCTTTTCTTTATCGTCTGGATGGACAGCAATCTGGTTGTATCCAGAAAACCCATCAATAAAAGACATCACCTTTGATCCTGACACCTTCTGCAGAATATGCTCCATTTTGGGCAGAGGGTAGTTGTCCTTCCTAGAGCACTTATTCAAATTTCTGAAGTCGACGCAGAGTCTGATCTCCCCATTCTTCTTCCTGACCGATATGAGATTCACAATCCATTATGAATATCTGAGGGGAATGATGATGAGGGCATCCAATAGTTTTTTAATTTCCCTTTCCATTGTAGGCAACAAAAAAGGATTGAAGGATCTAAGCTTCTGCCTGAATGGTTTGGTGTCTTTATTCAAGGGAATCTTATGTTGAATTACCTCTGTGTCAAAAGTCTTCAAGTCATCATATTGCCAAGCGAAAATGTCAGCAAACTCCTTTAGCAATTCACCATAATCAGCGCTTTGTTTTTCAGTCAAATGTGAGGCTAAGTATACATACTTGGGATCTTGTTCGCTAGCTACATTGTACTGCAAAACTTCTGAATCTTTTTCTCCACTCTCCAATTTGACAGCCACATCATTGTTATCGAACAGCCTTTCCAACAAGACCAAACCTTTAGGAATTATGTTGGTGGACAGCTGGACAATTTCATCTGTTGCGATTTTGCTTCTGAATTCTGGCTTCTCAATTTCATTGTCATGTTCATTCTCCTGATCGATCTGCAGATCTGCAAACTCATCTATCACTGCAAGAAATCTAGTGAGTTTAGCATCGTCTTCAAAAACCTTCCAAAATTTTACATTGTCAGGGAGAGAGGGCCTATATTTAACTTGAATTTCGTAAGTTAATTTATGGGGCAGAGGGGGTATGAATGCACAAGAAGACACAGCTAATGAATCAGCCAATTTATTCATTGCTCTAGGCACATATGAAATTTTAAAATCTGCAAAATCGTGAATTGCCTTCAACACTTCATCTATGTATGCTTTCAGCCTGACATGCTTCGCTTGAAAGGACTTATTCACCTGCTGAATAATCAAATCTGCATCTCCAAACACCTACAATTTTTTAATGCTCCTCTCTTTGGCTGCATTCAGCCCCAAAAGTAGTGCCTCATACTCAGCAATATTATTAGTCACTTTAAAATCGAGTTTAAAGGACAAATGAGAAGTTTTCTTAGAAGGGGAAATCAATACCACCTCTGCTCCTGCTGATTCTTTAGTGCAAGCACCGTCAAAGAACATGGTCCAAAGATCGTCTTCTATTGTTTCTGTAGGATGAACTGTGGTCTGAACTGTGGGCTTTCTGAGAAGCAATGTATCAGACAGTGAATCATCAATTTGCAAAATACAAGATCCCATACCTGTGTCAACCGAATAGATAGGATGATTGGATGGATTTTTCTCGTCACTGATTACATATGCCAATTGAGATTCCCTATATAGCCTTCTGTTCACCCCTCCAAAAACAGGGATAGTAGCGTAGGAGAGATCCATTTGAAGAGTGCCACCTAATCTCTTCATCCATGATCTTGATAGTAGACATCCAAATTTAGGAGGTATGTCGACCACCACTATATCCATCACCATAGTCTTCATGGATGCTTGGGTTAAGGTTACAACCAAATCCTTAATCATCCCAAGACATTTGACTTTTCGAGAATCAAAAGAGAAAAGGTCATGATAAGACTTGGTGATCTCCAGCCCAAGCTCATCCATGACCACCTTTGGCATCAAATTGTGTGAAGCACTGGAGTCTAACAAACAGTTATGCAGTGTTTTCTCATGGATATTTAGAGAGATGTAAAAGGGAGGACAACTTTCATCTTTGTCTTCTATCATTTGGCCCAGAGTGATGGTTGGCTTATCATCATATATGTTGAGGATATTAGCAGAAAGGGATACAGATTGGGGATCTAGAGTTTTGAGGATATCCCTTTTGAACATTTCATTTTTCATCAACTCGACTAGAGGAATAGGGATTTTAATTTTTTGTATTTCAGACTCAAAATTAAAAGAATATGGAACTTTATCAGAAGTTTTATCAGAAACCTTTACCTAATTTGAAGGGGCTTCCTGATTTCTTTGTTGTTCAACAGGAGGCTGACTTTCTGGAGTTTGATGCTTGACATGGGCAGCAGTCTTCTTGGGAGGAACTGATGCTTTCACCTTCGAAGGATTTTCTTGTTGATTTTCTGATGTCTGATATTTTTGCTTAACAGGGGCTGTGCTCTTTTCAGGAGAGGCTGGTGCATCTTGTTGAGCAGTGTCAGATTTAGATCGAAGGTTATATCTCTTCTTATCTTCTGTTGTGAAAATGCCATCATCAATAAGGTTATCTTCTGTTTGTTCAGTCGTCAATGATTCCTCATAGTCGTGTTGTGTTAGATAAGATTTCCCTATCTCTTCTCCAACACAATGAATGCTATCTTCTCCACCTTCTTGATATTCACCTTCGTCTTCGTCCATCACAACATTTTGGAGAGGGACCTTTATTCTCTGATCTTCAGTAGGATTCTTTTCTCTTTGCAAGATCTAAGTTGGCTGATTATTTCTTCTGAAGTTATTGGGATTTTGATTTGGATTCCTGCCTGCAGAATCATAAGCACCTCTTCCCTTCACAGGCTGCTTATTTTCAATCTTAAGCTTAGATATCTCAGAGGTTAGAGACTCTAGCATCTTAGCCATTTTATCAAGTTTTGGATCAGCACTTGATGAAGATGGAGCCTCATTCTTTGGTCTTCTCCTATTAGAATCTCCTTTCCTCTTCTGGGAGGCTAGAATATTTGATTCCACCTCAAGGGAAACATCTTGCATGAGAGATAATGTTGGTGACCTTGATCCAATTCAAAAGCATCAGAATATGTGATCTTGGCAGAAGCATCTGACGATTTTATCTCAGCTGGTATTTTTCCATACATCTGGTTAAATCTTTTAGTGAAATCAGAGACCGACTCACTAGTTTGTTTCCTTAGGTTTCCGAATTCTATGATGTAGTAGACAAAATCTCTTCTGTCACCCCAATGTTTCAGAAATGTCTCATCCAATTGCTCGATTCCAGCAATGGAAGCAGCAGGGAGTTCTTTGAACCATTTCCTAGCATGGCCATCTAGGCTTTGGACAAAGACTCATGTCCAAACATCTTCTTCTTCAATATTAAGGTTTTCATCATAACTGTAAAAAGCCTCAATATGTTCTTCAGCAGACACATCACCTTCGCCTGTGAATTTGGGCATATACTTCTGATAGTCTCACGTTGGCATGGCTAATACTGGGTTTGGCAATATGAGTGGTGCATACCTAGCAGCTAGGATTTGTTGCATCTTGGTCAAAGGAGGTGGTGCAGCCATGAATATCAAGGGTGGGGAAAATGATAGTTTCTTTTTCAAGTCTTTAACACTGGAGGAATGTGAAAGAGGTGAATCTTCTAATGGAAAGAGGTCTGATAAGAGGCTTGTAAAAATTTGCAAGTTGTCTAGCCAAATTTCCTTCGCCTTTAGCAGATATCTCTTGGAGGAGATGTTCAACAGCAAGGAGGCTAGTATAAATGTTCAAATGATCTTCTTGTTGTTGAGAGTGGAAAGACTCAAGGGAATAAGAACTGTGGCTTCTTTCTAAAGTCTTAGATGTTTTTTCAATCAAATTAAAATCTATCAATTTATCATCACTAGGATTTTTCTGTTGATCAAAAAGAATTTGTTCTTCTACAGTATTTACAGTTGTTTTTTCATCAATGTTCTTTGAAAAGAACTCAAATTTTTTTTGTAGTAGATTTTCCAGAACTGAAAAGAGGATTACCTTCTGTATCTGATCTTGAAGTTTGACCTTGAATTGTCTTTCCTTTCCTAAGAATTAGTTCTGGATTGGACACTGGTGTGATCGGTGATTCTTGAGGATTCTCCCTATTACTGATCCTCTTAGGAGCCAGGATGAACTTGTGGAGTCGCCAGATAGATAATTACAACCAAAAAATGTCTAATATTTGTCTATCATCAAAGATCAACTCTGTGCTGTATCCCAGGAAAGAAAATCTTGCAATTCGTCTCCCCGACAACGACGACAATTTGTTATCACTCCAAGAAACTCCTTAGGGTTGTCGGCTAAGGATGCTTGGTAACTTAGAAATAATGTGTATATGTGCTTGGAACAATGGGGTCTTTAATGATCAATGCAATAGACAACTCATACATCTAAAGAAACAGTGCTTTCAGGAAACAATAATCAGATCAAGTAAATTGAAAGGAGAGGATGAAGAACACTATTCTTAATTGCCAAATACAACTGAATGTAGGGCTTAATGCAAGATAGAGAGAAATCCTTTAATTTCAAGTCTATGAGCTCAATAAAGAGATAACAGTCTTCATGAACTAAAATAAACTGAAACAAAGTATAGAAAGGGAAAGATGGATAATTCTGATATTGAAAATGAAAGGAAACTGAACTTTATTTCTACAAATAAGAGTCTATACAGTGGCACAAAATATCTCCCAGTTTGAACCCTTGTCTCTTGGAAAAGATAGGCATTTATAGCCTTTTACAATCAGTTTTACAGATCCTAAAAACTTGGATCTGTATCTAAAAAACTTGGATCTGTATCTAAAAATAACAATTCAAATCTAACTAAACAACTTGATAATAAAGACTTAATATCTAAACTAGCATTCGAATTGTCTTCAATCTTCAAAAATTGACATTTGTATTCTTCAGCTCCTGGAATCTGTGATGTTATGAAGCATGGAAAAGGCACCTGTCTTGACAGTTGGATTTCTTCAATGTTCATAGTCGATACTTGAGGAAATTTGTTTAGCATGTGGTTCCCAAAAGTTCCCCGAATCTCTGATGCAGAGTTCTTTGCAGGCGAGTTGTTATCCCCTTAATACTCTGGAACTTCTTTATAACCTGTGAAAAATGACTTGCCCCATCCTTAGCTTTCAAAAATGCTTTTCCTGCTTTCACCAGCTAACTCGCCTTATAATTTGCTAGTTAGCTGGTGAAAGCGCTACCTTTCACCAACTAACTGGTCATAAAATTTCGATGTGCGCTGGTGAAAGCTCTACCTTGCACCAGCTAACTGGTCATAAAATTTCGTTGTGCGCTGGTGAAAGCTCTGCCTTAGTCCAAAATACGTTTTCACCTCCAAAACTGTGATTCCATCAAAAACTCAATATGTCTCTGATTTATCCCCTTGCATGTTTACAACAACCTGAGCAAGCACTTTCAAATCTGGGTGGGACTTTTGCTTTTGCTTCAATATTCTGATTTTTCTTTTAAGGCGCTTTGCTAGCCACCATAGACTGTTATAGTCTTTGGTGATTTTTTGTTTCCTCTTCTTTTCCTTGACACTTTCCCGAGCCAATTTTTCAAATGCAGCATTGGTTTTTGCAAAGTTATCAGACAACTTCTTGTATCTTTCTTTGATTACCCGTTCTAAGACCTCCTGCTGAGTGATCACTTCTTTAAGATGCTTGATTTTCTGTGTTTTCTTTGACTTAGTGCTCTTTGATGTTTCTCCTTCCTCAGTGTGAGTAAAGGTCTCATAATTCTGTGCAAACTCAATTGAGTGTTCAGGACTTTTGATGACAGGGATCTCATCTTCTTGCTCTGGTTCTGAGTCTGTGTATGGTAGGTTCAAGATGTTTGTTTTCTTTTCTGTAGGCTGCTCTGTAGTAGTCTCAAAATTCAACTTTTTCTTTGACCTGTGAGATTTCACACTAGATATTCTATCTTCTGGAGGTTCTGGAAGGGTTCTCCTCTTCCTCGAACCGCTTTGAGGAGTCAATTGCTTCTTTCCACCTCTCCCCTGTTCATTTGCGGGCTGAGTTTGAGTTTCAAAGCCCTCCCAAAATAGGAAATGCTGCCAACTCCTTCCCTTCTGTCTTAGCTCCTCCAGGATCATCAATTTAATAAGGCCAAAGTGGCACAGAGTGTTCTTCATGCTTAGGGGTTCAACTCTAATCTTTTTACAGACCTTAGTTAAGCTCTTATGCAAGAAGAAACGCAGGTTCAGGAGAGTTTTACCTGTGAAATGGTCTAAAAGCTTGAAGTGATACAACATCAGTTTGTCATACCTGCCCTCCGAGGTTATGTAGAGTTGGATGCCCTTAAACAAATCCTGCCACTCATCCTCTAAATGGGAAACTGGTATTCTCTTTTTCCATGCATTATGCCTGAACTCTTCCTTCAAATATGTTCTGAAATTTAAGTTTTTGGTGGCAGTTGTTTTGAACCAACTCTGGCCCGATCTTGGTAGGCTGGTCGCACAGCGATGGCAGCTTCATCTATAATGATATCGAAAGACCCAACACAGGCCTTATTCCCGTCGAATGTTTTAGAAAAATCTTCTGCTGTTGACTGGTGACAACCATTCTGCAGCTTCTCAACAAATTCGATACACCTACGTTTGAGAAGTGTTTCTTCACTTCTGGATGCATCTTTAGGAAGGATAGACTATCCAACTCTTTTCTCAGTAAAGAACCGTTGCGTCTCCTCGCCATCTACAACTCAAAACCTGAAACGACTCTGCGCACCAATCACTGCAAACTGTTGTTCGGGCCGAGGTCCCGCGCTGGTGAAAGCACTCGGCTCTGTCTTTCAACATTAGAAACTTAGCATACATTTGAGAGTTATGCGTGTTGGGGAAGCGATGAACCGATTTGATGTTGTCAGCCAGGTAGTACAGCTCATGTACCTATGATAATGGATTCGAATTTGCCATTCCCGACGCCATGATTGTGGAGCATGAGTTACTGAACCAGATCTGATTTGTAATCCGATTTGGATGTGCAACTTGAGTTTTCACGATTATCCACTTTCACCAATGCATCCTTCTTGATTGCATGACGTGGGTTGATCGTATCATCATTTGATTTTTAAAACGTGGATAAACGCACGTGATTCCCGCTTTCACCAGCTAATAGCTCGTGAGAAGCTCTCCTCGGCTGTTGAAAATCCTTGCTTTCACCAGTGCACAACCCGTGAGAAATGCTCCTTAGCTGTTGAAAGTTGCCACTTTCACCAGTGCGCACCCTGTGAGAAACGCTCTTTGGATGTTTGAAAATCCCTACTTTCACTAGCTAACAACCTGTGAGAAATGCTCCTTAGCTGTTGAAAGTTGGCACTTTCACCAGCTAACCATCATCTTTTAAGCACGCGTTAGCTGTTGAAAACATTTTATGAAAATTTTAAAGAGAAGACCTTTATGGGTCATCTTATTTCTAAGACAAAAATCAAAACCTAAGTCTTGCAGCTAGAAAAACTCAAAACCAATTTGAGAAAACTACCAATAGCCATGCTATCCACCACAAAATGCGACCATAGGGAYGGGTTCATTTTGGGAGCTAACAGATTCAATTCCGAATGAGAACATATGTTCATTATAATTTTGTATCCACGTGGATGTTGGATGCAATTTTCAATATCTCCCTACAACCAAGCATCTATTGATAACAAATGAGTATGTCTATGCCCTTTGAAGACCTCAAGCAACTCCCTCTTCCAACATATGACTTGAAGGCATGTTGAGGAACCTATATTTTCCTTTCAAGACCATTTTTTAGTGTTCTTTAATGGTCTATCTTATGATTTGTTGGACCTATGTGCCCCCACCTCCTCCACCCATATCACTTTTGGCTCTGGTAGAGGCATGT
>ML828716.1:0-10284 GCA_009831015.1 Picea engelmannii | reverse complement strand
TGATGTTTTTCACTATATTTAAAAAGTATGGAACAATAAATTAATTAAGGAGACAAAATTCTATGAAAAATCGTAACTTTGAAAAAGTAAATGGTAAAAAAAAAAATTAAGATTGAAAGAAGCATGAAAAAAAGACTAAAAACGGAGTCGAATAAAAACAATATATATATATATATATATAGAAAAAATTGAAAATAGATGAAAAATGAGCATTTAAAAAAATAACATGGAAACATTGGGGATCGAAAAATTGAAAATATCAAAAATCATCTAAAAACAGAGAGGGGGTGCTACCGGTAGCATCATTTTTAAAAACGAGGTAAAAAATTGGACCCCCCAAAAAATGAGAACTCTAGAGAGTTCTCATTAAGTTGGTAACTATGTTAATGGCCTCTATCTTCTCAGGATCAACTTATATCCCTGTTGTTGTTATTATATGCCCCAAGTAGTGAACCTTCTTTTGATAAAAGATGCACTTACTTAGCTTAGCATACAATCGATACTCTCTTAAAACTTGCAACACCATTCTTAAATGTTGCTCATGTTCCTCTTCTTATTTAGAGTAGACGAGGATATCATCTAAGAACACAATCACAAACTTTTCCAGGTACTCCTTGAACACTACATTCATCAAACACATAAAGACTGTTGGGGAATTTGATAGCCCAAATGGCACTATCGTGAATTCATAATGCCCATATCTTGTTTTGAATGTTGTCTTGTTGATGTCTTCTTCCTTTATCCTTACTTGATGATAGTTTGATCTCAATTCAATCTTTGAAAATATTCTCGCACCTTTCAACTGATCAAATAAATTATCAATTATTGGCAAGGGATACTTATTCTTTATGGTAACCTTATTAAGTTGTATGAAATCAATACACAACCTTAAGGTTCCATCCTTCTTCTTCACAAAAAGAACCGAGACTCCCCAAGGAGACACACTTGGGTGTATATATCCCTTCTTCAAAATTTCTTCAAGCTGCATCTGTAACTCTTTAAGTTCTGGTGTGCCCATTCTGTAGGGTTTCTTAGACATTGGGGAAGCTCCTGGCACCAAATCAATAAAGAAATCAATGTCTCTCTTTGGTGGCAATCCTGGAATTTATTTAAAAACATCTTCAAAATCCCTCAAGACTGGATGGTCTTCAATGCTTGCCACTTTGTCTTTAGTTGCCTCTTCGATACGGGTTGCAAACATCTGACATCCCTTCTTGAAGCTCTTCTTCAATTGCATAGTTGAAATCTCTCTAACAACTACAACTCTTGGAATGCTTTGAATCTTTCCTTTCTACCCTTCCTCATCAAGACATGTGATTGCCTTGTTGTAACAATCTATGATAACATGATGTTTTTCCAACCAATCCATGCCAATTATAAAGTCATATGAACCCAATGGTATGATTTTTACATCTACCTTTGTGTTGAGTCCATTCATGTCTATTTGACAATCTTTAACCAACTCATTGATCTTTCTCTTAGCCCCCGTGGCTAACTGAACTAACCAAGATTTCTTATGCTTACTTCTTTGCAAGTGAAATCTTTCAACAATGTTATCATTCATGTAACTATGGCTAGCTCCAGGATCAATCCAAATTTTTGTGAGTTGGTTGTCAATATTACCTTCCACTTCGATCATGGGGGATTGATACTTTGTCAGCTTGTTGTCCAAGGCTGCATAAATCCTTGGCATGATTGGCCATGTATTTCACTATTTCAGCCTCTTGAATGTTGTGGACAATCCTCATTCTTTCTCCTTTGTGAGGGAAATCCCTATATAAGTGATTCCCCTCACATCCCCAACATTGAACATGTTGCTTCCTTGGCCTTTTCCCAAATGAATCTGCATTATTTTTCTCATTTTGGGTTACCTAGCCTTGTTGATTTGCTTGGGATTTATTTCTTAAATAGGGTGTCTTAAAACCTTTCTTCCTTTGATCTTTTTTCCCTTTCATCTTGTCATTCCAATATTTTTGGAAAACTGGCCTTCCTTTGTTTTTCTCATGAAGGTGTCTTGCTCTCCTTACAGTTTTCTCCAAAGTCTTGGGATTATCATATTGTATCTTGTCGCTATAGAAGGAGGGTAACCCACTTAGAAACCTTTGGATTTTTACCTTCTCATCCTTAATGAAGTCAACATACTTCAACAATTCAAATAACTACTTCTCATATTCCTCCATTGTCATGGTTCCAAACTTGAGTTCAAAGAACTCTTTCATCTTTCTTTCATAATAATGCTCGGACAAATATTTCTCTTGGAAATATCCCTTGAATTGCCTCCATGATATCCTCTTCTCATCAAGGTTCTTGGCTTGCTTAATTTTATCCCACCACATGGTTGGATTTCCTTGCAAGTGGTAGGTGACAATTCTAGCTTCTACCTGGGAGGGGTAATCATGCAGCTATAAATATTTCTTCATTTCCAATAGCCAGGCCTTAGCCTCTTCACCCTTACGATGTTCACAATTTAAAGTAGATGGCTTGATTTTCCTGAGTTCACCTTGCAATATGTATGCCTCATGCCTTCTTCTTTGCCTCCGAATAGGAGACATGCTTGGGATACTTCTTGGTCCTGAACTTGCATGAGTTATTCTAGTGGTCTGTCTTGGAGAATGATGGTGCATGCTCATGCTTCTTGATTTCCTATCATTTCCATGATCATCCCTTTTGATATGGGATATATATGTTGATACTTTTCTAGCACTGGATACTTTCTTGGTGCCATAATCCTTGTTGACTTGCTTATCCAACATGTTCAAGCTCTGAAGTATCTCTTCCTGAGCCTTCATAATCCTTTCATTATCATCTCTGTAGCTCTGCACTTATCTATGAATACTTCTCATAGTGACAGGCTCTTGCCTATCTCTTCTTCCATTTGACTATGTCTCAACATTCCCCATGCTGACATGCATACCTCTAATATATTCTTCATGGTTGTAAGATACTTGAGAATCTTCCATAAATCCAATCCTCATATAATAACTAAATTTTATTTATGTACCTCTAATTCTGCAAGAAATGTGCATATAATAATTATTGTTAGAAATATGCAGAGGATGAACATTTCATCATATAGAGTACGAGTTATTTCTTCATCAATTTATGAAGGACACAGTGCACCAATTCAAATTTTGAATTGCTTGATGCATTCCTCCCCGAAACATCTTCCCAATGATTGTACTTAGGCCTCAATCTGAATTATGAGTGAAAACTTACAACAACTACATGCTGCAATTCCACTCTTTTTACTACTACAAAAATCTATTTATTAATTTCTGAGAAATTTGTTTGCCCAAATCAAAATTATGGGTTGACATATGTATTTTTCTCCTCGAGACCGTTCCAACGAATATTTTTTTGCTCAAATCTAAGCTCTGAGATGAAATTTAATGTCCAACGAAGTTTAGGTTGTTTTACTCAATTTACTCATGTATGCTACATGTGTATTATTTCAATTCCTGCACATTTTTCAGGTACCCATAACCAAAATATGACTCCACCTCTAGATTCTATGGGTCATAAGTTTCCTTCGGATATTCATTTTCTCCAAACGGACTTCTGAGCATAGAGTTATGCCCTCTGGAAGTAATATTGGTGCGAAAATTTTACCCTCATTGTTTTGGTTGTAACTTTCTCATACGAGCTCTGTTTCATGAAGCGTTTAGCTCATTGGATAGCTCTCTTTGATTTCTTTTATTTGTGTTGTAGATACAAAGTGTATCTTAGTATGCTCTACACTCTGTTCTCGTGGATTTTGAATTTCTAAAAATGTTGTTTAGGGCCTTAAAAATGCCCCGCAAGTCAATGACCTTCAAAAATATGAAAATTTCGGATAATTCCACACAAAATTCATTGTTTTACTGCTATAACAGTTCTTTAAATCTTAATCGTTGATCTCAAATCACAATACATAACAACCGTTGAGCTGACCGTGTCGGCCATTGACGATTGGTATCATCCTTTAGATGCACAAAACATTTTTCCAAACCTACCGATCCGACCTTCGGTCGTCAGTCCAATTCCCCGACACCTGATTTTCAAACAACTCTTAAAATAGTCGTCTACAATATTTGTTGGTGAATGAAAAAATCTCCACTAAATATGTCGATGCTTGACCACCAACCCATTGGTGATTGACAATCCTCGATGACTGTCAAACGATATCCAAAATCGGTCGATTTGACCATCAACCATCGACCACTTATGTTGGTTGACGTGGTGGCTGTTGATGTGGCATGACACATCATCTTGAGGTGTCAACTTGGGTGACATGGAATGACATGTGGATGTTGATGTGGAATGACACATTGATGATGACGTCATCATCCTCCTTCCCCCATCGACCATCAACCAATTCTCTTGAACAACCCAAACACCTCGCCGAATTCGGTCGACGTCGAACCATTGGTGCATCATTGAATTCTCTTGCTTGATTTGAACATTCCACCAAAATTGGCTGACCCTCGACCATTGAAACATCGTCCATCGACGATGCTCATTGGAAACTGAAAATACTTTGTCGGATTCGACCGACCCCTGACCTTTGGCCATCGACGGTCAGAGATTTCTTATGGCCAACCCAAACTCTTCATCATCTCAGCGAATTCGTCCATCAACCGTCGGTAATTTCTCTTGGATAATTTCCAACACTTTTCCAAACTCGTTGATCTAACCATCGACCATCCATGGATTCTATTGTCGAACCTCACACTTAGAAAAAAAAAAATCAACTTTTCTCTGATTGATTTGGACTGTCGATTTGATCCCTTTCATAACCCTCGATTCAATCCCAGTCATCGATCCCATCAAAATTTCAAATCATTGAATCCTTATAATTGATCCAGGTGGATATCGGTGGTCACCCACCTATTCCACTGGCTCGAAAAACAATTTTCCATCGTGGCAGTTTTTCGGGTTCCAAACTTTTGGGGTCGTTTTGAGGCCCTAAATGACGTTTTTTGGGGATTTGGGACCAAGATGACTACCAAGGGAATTGACCTAGGCCAGTCGAAAATTGTTTTTCTCAATTAGACCTTTCCAACGAGATATCGTGCGCCTAAAACAAAGATCGTATGAAACTTTTATGACCCCGGGAAGTTGATGTACTAACTTACCCAAACAAGGCGCACATGACTTTTGGTGCTTCATCTCCTAGGGTTAGGTTTTTGGATGTCTAGGGTTTTTGACATTCCTGTTTATTGTAAAATGCCTTTAGAGCCTCATTGTAACCATCTTCTTGAGAATGAGACCATCCTTCACATCTCTTCTCAGAGATAAGCTGCCACCATTGCAACAAGCTTGTTTTCCACTACATTTTACAGTTTCAACTTATTTCCTTATTGAATAGAAAACTAGTTTTACTGTATCTCTCTTATTTTGTGTTAAGAATATTTTAATAATATATATTCATTTTGTTATGCTCATAAAATCTATATTAGTCATATCAGAGAGGTCTTCTCCTTGTTGTCTTAATGCATGTCCCCAACGAGGTCAGGGTACAAAGAATTGGGTCTCGAGCTTGTTTCTCTTGAGGATAGAAGCTCTCGCACGCCCAAGCGACCTCTCATGGCAGGAGAAAATAAAGATGATGGGACATGAGATCCTTTCAAAATGTTGCTTGAGGAATCCCTCACGCAACAGAGGAATGAGATGATAGATAGTTCCGTGCAAATCCTTCGGCAACTACCAACGGGCGATGCATCTTCATCGAGTGGAGGCACCGCCCCCTTTAAGGTACAAATCAACTTTGATATTCCTATATTTGAAGATTAGATAGACACAGATGTTGTAGACAAGTGGTTGAATCTACAAGAAGGGTATTTTTCTATCCATAACTTTTCGAATATAGAAAATATTACTTTTGCGCTCCTCAAAGTCGTTCCCCGTGTCAAAGTTTGGTGGGGAACTTTCTATGAGAAAAAGGAAACAGAGGAACCCTCATTATTTAGAGTCACGACCACCTGGGAAACCTTTAGGGGTGTTATTAAGGAACAATACTATCATGTCGGAAGTTATGATGACTTGTGTACCAAATGGACCACATTGCGACAAGAAAGAGACCAGGCAACACCAAAGTTCACAAATATCTTCCATACCCTGTGCACCAAGTTGGGTATCAAAGATTCAGAGAGACATTTGGTGCTCAAGTATCGTGGTGCTCTACATTAATACATCCAGACAAAAATTTAATTTCTGGACATCTCGTCCTTGGGTGCGTCCTACCAATGTGTCGTCAAAATCGAGTAGAAGCTCAAACAAAAGACACGACAATTTGGGCCTGGGAACCCCGCACAACAAAATCCAGAAAAGGGAAGCCCCAACCCACAGAACAAAGGATGGAGAAAATATGGACAGTATCAGGACAACCAGTCCAAGCCCCAATAAAACAAGGACACCAGAAAGACAAATAAATATACTGGGAAGTGGTGCGACTTCCATAAGAGCCCTTGGCATAACACTGTTGACTGTCGCTCAAAATAGTCGTTGGTGGACAAAGTGAAAGCCTTTGAATCATATGCGGGTTATGAATCTGAGTCAGAACCAGAAAGGGGAAGACGAATCATTGATGCGGAACCCAGTGCCACCGTTTCTACCACCATGCTCCATCCTGGTGAACCAGACGAGCCAGAAGAAGGAGAGCACCTCTTCCATTCAAAGATGTGGGTAAAAGGTACTCTGGTGCACTTCATCGTTGATAAAGGTAGCCAAAAGAACCTCATCTCAGTAGAGGTCATCAACCAGTTGGCCCTGTCAGCAACGCCGCACCCAAAACCCTACACCATTGGATGGATCCGCCAAGGAAGCGATGTTTGCGTCAGCCAACAGTGTCCACTTTCGTACGACATCAATCCCTTCAAAGACAAGGTATTATGTGATGTTGCTCCTCTCAAAGTTTGTAATGTTATTTTGGGCCAACCTTATTTATGGAAACGTCATGTTGTATATGAGTCTAGGCCTCGTAGTGTTATTATTACTTTGAACAGGAAATTGTACAAGATACTCGAGGTTGTCCCTCCTAGTGTTATTTCCTTGATCTCTACCAAGCAATGCAGGAGGTTCATCTCTCAAACTGAGAAATTTTTCTTCTTTGTGATTCGCTCTCAGAGTGAGCGAAAGATCATAGCCACATCCAAGTCCTCCACGACTGATATCTCCAAACAATAGAAGAAAGTGGATAATTTCATGGAAGAATACTCAGATATCTTCTCGTCTCCTACCAGATATCGATCTAACCCCAGGCGCACTACTACCCAATGGGCCAGTCTATCGTCGCTCTCTGTTAGAAAAAGAGGAGATCAAGAGACATATCCACGAATTTCTCCACAAGGGCCACATCCATCCCAGCTCATTGTCTTGTGGGAGCCCAATTGTGCTGGTGCAGAAGAAAGACGAGCCCTGGTGACTCTGCATTAATTACCAGGCCCTGAATAAAATCACAGTATGAAACCGGTACCCGATTCCTCGAATCGACAACCTCCTTGATCAGCTCACGGGGTCCAAATACTTCAATAAAATTGATCTGAAGTCTGGCTACCACCAGGTCCCAATAGAACAGACAGATGTATGGAAGACTACCTTAAAGTCAAAAGAAGGTCCTTTTGAATGGATGGTCATGCCCTTTGGTTTGACAAATGCTCCAACAACTTTTATGAGGATGATGGAAAATATCCTACGACCTTTCACCAATACTTGTGTAGTGGTGTATCTGGATGACATCCTCGTCTACAACAAGACTTGGGTGGAATACTTGCAGCATATTCAATAGGTTCTGCACACCCTGCGACAGCACAAACTATATGCAAACTTGGAAAAATGATCATTTGGCATGGACAGGGTCCATTACTTAGGCTACATCATTGATCAACATTGTGTGCATGTGGATCCAACCAAGATCCAGGTCATCCGTGACTTGCCAGCCCCAACCACACTCACTGAATTTTGAAGCTTCTTGGGCCTTGCCAATTTCTATCGCAGATTCGTGCTGGGATTCTCTCATATCGCATGGGCCCTCAGCCAAGTAACC
Organism: Picea engelmannii; assembly: GCA_009831015.1. Classification (NCBI taxonomy): domain Eukaryota; kingdom Viridiplantae; phylum Streptophyta; class Pinopsida; order Pinales; family Pinaceae; genus Picea; species Picea engelmannii. The sequence continues at coordinate 2,261 of ML828716.1, read as the reverse complement.
AGTGGTGGAAGTAAGGAAAAATTTGTGTGGGGCCTGTCCCAACAACAAGCCTTCTATGACTTGAAGAAGCGTTTGTGCTCATCCCCGGTACTTTCATTACCGGACCTGCAACATCCCTTTGAGATCAAGACAGATGCTTTAAACTATGTTGTGGGTGTCGTTCTCACTCAACATAGCCACCCCGTGGCATATCATAGGGAGACACTATCAGATGTTGCATGTAAGTACCCTACTTACGACAAAGAAATGTACTCCATTGTGCAAGCATGCCGCCAGTGGAGACATTACATTCTTTGGAAGGAGATAGTCATCCACATTGATCACAAGCCACTACAGTTCATGCACACCCAAGGAAAATTTCAGAATGACTACCATTGGAAGTGGTCAACATACTTACAATTGTTCCACCTCAACATCAAGTATAAAACAAGAAGTACCAACCAAGTTGTTGGTTGCCTCAGCCGACCTCCAGTCATGACACTCACCACGGTGCTAGAATCTTGCAACCACGAGACCTCCGGATAACCCCACCTCTATGAGATAGACCCTGACTTCTCCATCACCTACCAAATGTTGGGCACCAACTTAGTGGCCGCTAATTTCCATCTTCAGGATGGGTTGTTGTGTCGTCTGGTCCATCTCTGCATTCCATCAAGTGAACGCGTGAAGCTGATTTGGGAAGCTCACTACAATCGGGTGGTAGGACACTTTGGCATCAAAAAGATAGTGGCAGTGTTGCAGAAACATTTCTAGTGGTTGAAACTTCGACATGATGTCGGCAAGTATATCAGGTCCTGCACCACCTGCGTTATTGCCAAACCGACCACTAAGAAACAAAGCATGTACACCCCTCTGCCTACTCCTAATAGGCCATGGGAATCCATCTCAATGGACTGCATGTCGGGCCTCCCATCCACCAAGAAGGGAAATGACTGTGTTTTTGTGGTTGTTGATCGCTTTTCCAAGATGGCAATTCTAGCCACATGCAAGAAGAACATCACAATAAAAGCCACTACCAAGCTATTCTTTGAACCAGTATGGGTACCTTTTGGGATCCCACAAATCATTATCTCAGACCTTAACAGTCGGTTCCTCAGCTCATTCTGGTCGAGCCTCTCGTCATTGTTGGATACCAAGCTCAATAAATCCACTGCCTTCCACCCCCAGACAGATGGCCAAACTGAGGTCGTCAATCGAATGGTCGTACATATCCTGCGCATGTACAACTAAAAACACCCTCGCACATGGGATGATAGTCTTCCCTATGTCCAGCATAGCTACAACCAAGCTCTACATAGCTTAACTGGCCACAACCCCTTTCAGGTGGGGTTAGGATTCCAACCATTGGGCCCCATGGATGTTACACTACCCCTGGCGACCACCTCGACCGACTCATCCCCTACCCCACCAGAAGTTGACAAAGCCACCTGGTTCATTGAGAAAATCCAACACATCCTCCAACAAGTTCAGGATATTCTACAGAAGTCTAATTCCAAGTACAAGCCACCCCATGATCAACATCGGGTGCCACATAAGTTTCAGGTGGGAGACAAAGTTTGGTTGCATTGGCAGAAAGAACGCCTTACAGGGCCCCATCAGAAGCTTCACACACTCCATTATGGATCGTAGATTATCACCAAGGTTGTGGGTGACAATGATTTTGAGCTCAACATTCCCCCTTTCCTTGGTCTGCATCCAGTCTTCAACATGGCTCTCCTTCGGCCATATTTCCCACCATTATTGGACACCTCAGAGATAGCAGAGCAATTGACACCAACATATCTCAACCCTGACTGCATGCAACAGGTATCCAGTGATCAAATTGTGGACACACATATCAAGGGCACTCAACAATAAAGGATCTAGCTTTATCAAGTCGTCAAAGCATGGTAGCTCCTGCACCAAGGCAAGTGGCTCACTCGGGGCCAAATTCAATAGAAAATTCCTCATATGATGGGGGAAATCAACGCAATGGATACCATTGCTTCCTAAGGAGGGAGGATTTATCCAGGTGGATATCAATGGTGTTATTGGATAAATTAGTAGGTGCAGACACTAACAGATCTCCCTAGATCCACCTAGATCTAGAACAAAACAGGACAGGGCACAAATCTTTACATAAGTTGTAGTCATTGAATCTACTAATAAGAAGGAATGAGTGACATACCTTTATATTGCTTCCTTAGATCTCTGTTGTTCCCGCTTCGCTCCGGTGCTCTTGTGACGTCGGGTCCAAGACAACACAAACCAACCAAAGTGAA
>ML828715.1:98462-111509 GCA_009831015.1 Picea engelmannii | reverse complement strand
CCCCTTCTTCGGGGGTTCGTTGGGCAATGCCCCTGAGAATTTTTTTTCCTCGGGAAACGTGTCACATTTTTGCCTTGTTTTTCGTGTCGCCTCAATTTTCATGTCTCTTGTTGGGCGATTTTTCAGCACATTGTTTTTTCCCGATGGTTTTGTATGTCCGGTTAAGGAATTAAGGTTTTTTACTAATCTAGGTCATTGGGTTTGGGTTTTAGATGTCGTTGGCTCCTATATGTATATTGTATTGTAAACAACGTATCACTTTTAATGAATATAGAATATGCTGGTTTTCCCAGTTTGGGTTTCTAGGGGAAAAACTCTGTTTCATGTGTGTATTTTCCATTGTATCTTTTCTGTTCTTTTATTGAAAATTTGTTTGCAGTAAAATATTGTACAAGGTTAAAATATACATGGTGATCCATGTGGATATCGGTGACCACCGACCTATTCCAATTGACTCAAAAAAATCTTCTAGCAATTTATTACTTTTAGCAGCTTTTTTGGTTCCTAAAATTTTAGGGCCATTTTGAGGGCCTAAATTAAGTTTTTTCAGGATCGAGCATCTCAAAGAAATTTAAAGGCTCTGATTGAGCCCCCAAAATGAATCTCCTCGACGATCCCTTTCCAATGATCTATCGTGCACCCCAAATAGATATCGTATTCCAAAGTTATGCCCCCGGGAAGTTGAGACACCAAACTACCCAAAACAGGGTCCACAAAACTGTTGGCTTTTCATCTTCTAGGGTTAGGGATTTGGATTTTATTTATGTCGAAAAGGAATTTAGAGCCTCATTATAATCATCTTCTTGTGAATGAGCATATCTGTCACATCTATTCTCAGAGATAAGTTTCCACCATTATAGCGAGTTCATTCACTCTGTATTTTACAGTTTTGTAAATTTCTCTCATTAATAAAATTGTGTATTATTTTATCTCTATGTTTATTGTTATATCTCTTCTATAAATATGTCATATTATTAGATATCTGATATATATCTATAAATGTTTTTATTATATCTCCACTTTCATTTTGTGCCAAAAATAATCAGGATCAGGTGGAGGCTCCCTCATCCAAAACAATGTGATGTATGTTCTTTCCACCAACCAAAATTTGAATTTGGAATGTTAAGAGGTGGGAAAGCCTCTCCTTAGAATAGTCCAGATTAAATGTAATAAGATTTAATTCCTTGGGATCCATGGCTCCAATGGTTGACAATAGGGTTCTATGTTGACTTGGATAGTGTTGTAGAACTTTGACGGCTAACATAACACAAGGCGCTTATGCTAAATCTTCAATGATATTGTATTTTTGGGTAGCACAGACATTGGGATTAAATGTCACCTTTCGAATTATGCTCTTGGGAGGGTGAAACACTGCGTTAGAAATTGGCTTCTCAATCTGAAGAGGATTGGAAGATGGAGGAGGAGTGGAAGTGGAGGGTTGATCGACAACCTTTCCTTTAGTCTGATCACCTGGAGGAGTGTCATAGGTATTTGATCGAGTCATTACATTAATTGTCTTAAACATGTACACCTCATAGGCTCTTGTGGAAGAATCCCCATGGTGAGAATGAATTGCATTTCCCCTTTGCAAAGGGGCATGACTTTTTGCAACCAGATGTTGCTGCTGAACTGGTTGAGAGGTACCCTTCATAAATTTAGCGACAACCTCATGATGATGGCAGTATTTCGAGTAGTGGTCATCCTCACAGATCATGCAAGAAAACTTAGCCTTCCGATTCGGTTGAGTATTAACAATCTTTGTATTATCCTGCTCGTTAGAAGATTTATTGGATCTACTCTTGTTTTTATTCTTACCTCTTGATTGTTGAGATGAAGTGGATTAGATCACATTCACCTCTGTGGTTTGAGCAGGAGCGGGAGTAGTTTTGGTGTCTGAAACAAAACTTGGTTCTGGAGCAGGTCTTGGTGGATCGTTCAATGAACATGGAGCATTAGGGATCATATCGTAAAGTGTGTCAGACTGGGAATACACCAAGTCCAAATATTGCACACAACTGATAGCATTCTCCTCGGTAACTACGTTTCCCATAGCAACATCATGGGAAATGGGAGGCAAGAGAAACTTTGTAAGCCAATCTGTGAGGAGTTGGTCCATAATTGGAGCCTTAATCAACTGTTTGTGTCGTCTCCACTCATGAATATGATCAGATATGTGGGTGAAGAGGATTTCTAGAGTGATATCAAAATCTATGTATAGGTCTCATACCGTATAGGAAACTGTAAATGTATCAAGAAAACCATGGAAAGAGAATTAAAGTAGAAAAAGGAGTTATGCGACAACTCAATATACCATTTCATTGTTGCACCTGTAAGTGTTCTCTGAAAATGTCTCAGACGGATGGAATTGTCCATTAAAGTTTTGGAAGAACACCATAAATGGAAAGTCATAACATGATTGTTAGGATCTTCCCAAGGTTTTCTGTCGAATTTTGGGATGTCAAACAGTAATTTGGTAGGGATGGTAGGCCAAAATGAGGCATGCTGAGTGGGATCGTTTTTCAAATGCGATAGATCTAGCATATCTAACATAGCTAAGAATGGAAGATGTCAGTTATCCTGTGGATACTAGTGGTAACCATATGACATGAGAACACCAACAAAACCATATCCAGGTTGCGGCGAGATGAAAAAACTATATGGTCCTCCCATATATTGTGGCTTCCCAAGTTGTCCACCCATGTAAGGTGGTTTTTCTGATTTTCAACCCATGTACTGTGACTGAATAGATGGAACTCCTACATATTGTTATTGAACTTATGGTCCCCCCATGTATGGTGGTTGAAGGGACTGTTGCGTTAGAATCATTGGGTTTACAGATTCATAGGGAAAAGTTCCTTGCGGAGGAATTCTCGTTGGATTGGGTTGAACCCACAAAGTGTTAACAAATCCTGGAAATGACTGTCCAAGATACAGGCGAGTGGTAGTAGGGATAGAAGGACTTGTAGAAGTGACACCAGAAGAGAGTTCAAGATGATAGTTGAACTCAAAAGATATGAGATGGATGGGTCATGTTGGACCTGGGATCCAATGTGAACATCTAATCGAAGAAATCTTGGGATTCAATGGCTAAACCAAACTTGGCATGGTTCCCCATTCAACTTAGGCTAACCAATCAATATAGAATTTATCCCATTGGTAGGTTGGAGCAAATGGAAGTGAACATTGAAGGGGTAAAGACAAGAGCATATTTTGAGGTGATTGAGATCATGGATGAATCAAACCCCTACCCAACTCTACTTGGTATTGACTGGACATTTGATAATAATGTAGTCTTGAATATGAAGAAATGACAAATGACCTTTGAAACAAAGACCTTGCATGTTATTATGAAACTAGATTAGAATGAGAGAGATCTATGTATTGAGCCCATGAACAAGGATGCACATAGTTTCATCATTGAGAACATATATAACATTACATGGTGCATGGAATATTACATCAACCCCATAGTTGATGGTGAGCTGAGTTGGAGAAGTGTATGCTCCTATGACACATATTCGAACGATGCCATGGAGAGATGGTAGAATAAGTTGTTTGAGGTTTCAACCAGGAGATGCACATGAATTACAAAGGCAATGCACTAGATTGGATCTGAGTTATGCGATGTGCCAAGATTTGATGGTATAGGTCCAATTGATACATTTTTGGTGCTAATGGAAAAATTGGTCCCAAAGAACTAAAGGATACAAGCCATGAATGCGACCTTCAAAGGAACACTTTCGCACTGGTGGGAAACACACCACGAGGATATACAATAATGGGCATAGGTGGTCAAATTTATAAAGGTCGGGTTCCAACCCATAACAAAGTTTGAACTGAAAAATCGATATAAGGGCACTGGAGATCCTTAGGAGCATATTTTCTTTTGTGAGAGGTGCTAGACAACCAAGAATATTCCTTACACATAATGGGTCCATAGGGTTGTCCATGTCATGTACATGGTACCTAGAAGTTGGTACATTGTAATACCCCAATTTTGAGTCCCCATATTAAATAATATATTTTGTTATTTGATGAAAGGCTGGAGTGTCCAAACAATTAAAGAGGTCAGCGTGCCTAGGAAATGTAATTTTTTAATCATTATTAATAATAGAATACATTGTTGGCTACTAGACGGACAAGGAAAAGAGTTATAGGGGGCTATGATTCCACAAAAGAGGGGGCTTGAGGGGCTAAGTCATTTTATCATATTTTATATACCCATAATTGTTTTAATGGAGAGAAGTGGTTATATGTGCTTCTTGGGAAAGACCATGTGGTTCTTGATTTTCAAGTAATTATATAAATCCATCTTTGCATTATTTGGGGGTTCACTCATTGTTCATTGTTCAAACTCTTAATTTTGTTCACTCTCCATTCACTCTTTCAATAATTCATTATTTCTCATTCATCCTTGATATTGGTTGGGAAAGGAAAAAATAATGATTGGTGTATTCCAACCATGAATTTGTGCCTGCATGCATGAGATGCATTGACATGTACTAAATTTTATTCACAGCTATGAGTCCTGAGAGTCCCAACATGGAGATTCTTGACCAGATGCACTAGAGCCCTAAAAGGAGGTGGATATCCTAAGGGACTGCGTGGAAAAGAAGGGGGTCCATTCTCTTGGGTTGTGTAGGATGGAGAGAAGAGAGTTGGTGTACTTTGGATTGTTGTGTGTTGAGGAACCTGTGAGAGATTGAGTGCTTAGGGGTGGATTCATATCCCTATCTTAGGGGTGACTTGTTGTTGAGACTTCGAACAATAGTGTTTATGGTTGGGTTAAACATCCTTGATCTACGCCCAGTTGGTGAATGTTTTTGATTAAGATAAGTTCTCTCTATCATGTGTTTCTCTGCTTATATATTTATTTCTGCTGTGTATTATTTATTGTCTCTGAGATTCATATGTTATAATATGCATGCTTTCTCGTTATTGGTATGCATGGCATTATATTCATTTTCTTATGTTGTAGCATGAACTTTTATTATTGCATGTGATGTTATCATGTTTTTTTCATGCTTCTTTATTAATTAATTTTTATCAGAGTTTGAAATTAGTTTGTAAGTGAGTTTTTGGGAGTAGCATGCCCGACCTATGGGTGGTTGGATATGTTATAGATTGGTATCAAAGATTATGGTTCAAATACTGAATTGTTATAGGATGAAATGAATGTGAATTTGAGAAATTCGTTGTGGACAATTTTGGTCTGTGCGAATTTGGGGAAAATGGTGGAAAATTAGAAAGACAATCCTCAAATATGTGAGAAAATTTGAGTTTTAAATAATTCAAAATTATATGAGAAGTTAATGTATTCGATCTGTAGAGTTGCAGAGTTGAATTTGACTTGGAAGGTTGAAAAATTCATATTTTAATGGCTGTTGAAGCGTGGGGAAGATTTCAGATAATCGACTGAATTGTTATCAAAGCTTATGGTTCAAATACTGAATTGTTATAGGATGAAATGAATGTGAATTTGAGAAATTCTTTGTGGACAATTTTGGTCTGTGCGAATTTGGGGAAAGTGGTGGAAGATTAGAAAGAAAATCCTCAAATATGTGAGCAAATTTGAGTTTTAAATAATTCAAAATTATATGAGAAGTTAGTGTATTCGATCTGTAGAGTTGCAGAGTTGAATTTGACTTGGAAGGTTGAAAAAATCATATTTTAATGGTTGTTGAAGCGTGGGGAAGATTTCAGATAATCGACGACTGAGATCGTATTCGATCTTGAGATGAACAACCTAGATTCATTCTTGAAAAATTAAAAAATCGTAATGTTTTCAAATTTTGACAAAGTTAGCAAATCAACAGCTGAGATTCATTATGGTGGTTGGGAAAATAAGGTAGATCGACGATCCAGATTCATTGAGGATTTTTTCCGAAATTGTTAAGTGTTGAAATTTGTCAACATAAATCTTCGATCGTCGATGATCGAAAAGTTTTGTCAAATCGTTGAAGTTCTCCAGGAGAAACCTTTGATCATTGATGGTTGATGGTCGTAGATCAATGAGTTTGATGAAGTGTCAAAGTTCATCCAAGAGACATCTCAGATTGTCGATGGCTGATGATTGGGCATAAAAAAAATTAGTGCGATGTTCAGATTCTTCCAAGATAAACTTCTAATGGTCGATGGAGAAAAGAGGGTGATGATGTGTCATGCCATGTCAACATCCATGTGTCATTCCATGTCATCCTCGTTGATGCCTCAAGATGATGTGTCATGCCACATCAACATCCACATGTCATGCTATGTCATTATAGTTTTCACATCAGCGAAGGGATGGTCGATCATCGATAGTCGCGGTTCAACGAGATTTGTGAACAATCTTAGTTTTTTGAATAAGATGACTGATGGCCGATGGTCTGGCATTGACGCGATTCATGGACGACTTTTGGTTTATGGAGAAAAATGACCGATGGTTGATGGTTGATGATTGAGCGTCGGGAAGATTGGTGGGAATGTTTGGTTTGCAAAGGAAATCACTGGTCCTAGATCATTGATCACCGATAGAAAGAAGATCAATGGTTCATAATGCTTTCGATTTGAGATTGATGGTGCAGATTGCACTTAGGCAAAATTATTCCACAGTTTCAAAAAACGTCTTCAGCCATTTTCTTATAACTTGAGCATATTAAGTTGGATTTAGATGAAACGTATGGGTTTTCTCTGCAAAGAGGAGATCTACAAAAGTGTTAGAGAGGGCCATTGTCCAATTCTGCTTGGATTTGTCAGAAAAAGAAAAATAATGGTTTTTAAATATATGGGTCCATATCATTTGTAGGGGTCCAAATTAAGATGAAAATATTTTAGAGAGTATAGAAAACAAACATGAAAATAACCCGTGAAATAATTGAATAAATCCTAAGGGGATTGGAATGGGGATATTGAAATAGGCCAAAATCCACTATTCTAGGCCATTTTCTGGGGATTTTAGAGATTTCCAGAGCATAAAATGTGACCCTAGATAAAAAAATATATATAATTTTTTTTATTTACTAAACATTTTATATACTCATTGAGACAAACAACTTTGTTTTAGTGAAATTTTCTTAGAAGTTCATATATTGTGAGATAACCAGTTTTGCTAAAAAAACAAAGTGAAATTTTCTTAGAAGTTTATATATTGTGAGATAGCCAGTTTTGCTAAAAATTCCAAGTCTGGAAAAATGGGTGAAAAATGACAAAGTTGCAGATTCCAGATTGTTGTAGTTTTTGATTGATGTATTAGATTGAAAATATGAGAATTTATATAAATACCTTGTCAATATTTTTATCTATTTATCATATAAAAGTTTTTCGAGTTCTTGATATGTTTTCTTCTGTAGTTGACAAAAGTTGATACTTAAATAAAATTGCATCAGTGGAGAAAATGCACAAAATGGGTGAAAGTGGTTTTTTTAGGAAGCCATAAATTTCATCTCAGAGATCAAAATGAGACATGAGTATAGTTGTTGGAAAGATGGTTCAAATGAGAATATCCTGGAATTATTATAATTTGGATAACTATGATATATTTCTTCATGAATTAAGCAGAAAAAGACCTATAACATTATTTGACAAAATTCCTATAATATGCATAATTCTAACAAAATGGTTACATGAACATTTTGCAGAATTAGGGAGTATAACCATATAAGTTCAAGATAAGAATGCATATTCAAGAAATGGAGGAAGGAGGGGGAGACTTCATTCATTATAAATAATCCAAAGGTCAAAGTATCAGTGTTGGTAATGCAAAGACAAAATCAAATGGGTACAAGAGCAGAGGGGAAAAAAAACATTAATTGAGACCGTGAGAAGACTGAAAATAGAAGTGCAGAGTTATAAAGAAGACAATGAGAGGTTGATGAGAGAAAAAACTCAGATAAATTATGAAGTGATGAAAAGACTAAATCAGTTACATAAGCAAGCAAAAAATGGTTCAGACTCAAGGTAGAAGGAAGAAGGAAGATATCATAGAAGAAGAGGTAACTACAAAAGGGATGGTCATTCTAGAAGTTCCAACATAACTCATAGAAATCAATCACCGCATTAATCAATGAGGAAATTTTGTGCATTTGAAGATTCCATGAGTAGTCTAGAGGTGTCTCCTATTAGGCACCAAAGAAGAAGACATGAATTTGACAGTTTGCAAGGAGATTTGAGGAAGCTTAAGCCACCATCCTTTGATGGTGAAAGATAAAGGGAATGAAATATCCCTAGGCTGAACCCAATTGTAAATGTAAATTCAAATGTACTCAAGCTGGTGAGTTGTTTGACATCATTTTGTATGCACCTTTCATGGTATAGTGTGTGCATGTAATACGCAGTAAAATGATGAAGTGTGCAGATTCTTGGATACCATGTGCAACAATTTAAGTGCGCGCGATGTTGAGGCCAGGGAGCCTTTGTGTATATGTTATATTTTATAGGCTGGTGAGCTGGTTATTATAAGCTAAGATGCTTATTTTTTGAATTAGGCAAGAGATCCTAGATGTTAAAGGCCAGTGCACCTACTTTTGTATATGTCACTTCATTAATATAAAATACATTGTTGTGTGCAGATCGACCACGATAAAAGAGATGGGGGACTAAACTACAATAGTTTGGGAAAGGGTGGGGGCTAAAAGTTAAGGAAAAGTGGCTAAGCTATGGAGCTTAAGCCAAAAAGGAATATTATATTAATATTTATTAAAGTAAAAAGTATGGATAATTATTTTATCTAAGTTATAAAGATGGGGATAAGTGGGCCAAAGTAGCTCCCAACATGACAAGTGTCAAGTTGGAGACATGCATGTTAGAAAAACAGGACCGTGGAGAAATAAAATAAAACAAATGCGGAAACAAAACACATAAGATACACAATACAATAGAGACACAGATTTACGTGGTTCACCTAGTGTGGGCTACGTTCACCAGAGAAATTGCCAGGTGCTTCCTTTATTATTATCCAGCATATGAAGGGATACAACCTACAAAAAACCTGCTGTAACTTCCTCTTATTTCTCTCACAGTCTCCTATCTCAGAATACAATATTCACAAATCAACCATAGCTGCAATACATTTCCCTCATAAAAGAGGGTTTCCTTCTAGGGAAAAAAACCCTAACATAATATCTATTGTTAGATCTGCGACCTTATAATGAACAGTCTAGATTTACAATGAAATTACAATATACATTTACAAGGCAATTTTTTGTTTGGGGGCTTCGCCCCCGAACCCCCGTTGGGGGCCAACTTTCCTCCAAACCCCCCAACCGGGCGGATAGCCCCCTCGAACCCCATAGAGGGGGTATCCCCCCTCTGCACTCCCCCGCGTGGAAGAGTGTACATACTTATGGGGTGTAAATACTTCATAGGGTATAAACACGACTGAAAGTAAAGGACCTCTAAATTAGGAAGATAATCAAGCTCCACAACCAAAAATGCATACATATTGTGGGGAATTAGTTCATTTTTTATCATTCACCCATGATTCATCCATCATTCCTTCCACCATTCAGATATACCATGATATTACGTTGACTCAGTAATTTATCCTCCGTACCTTTCTATCATTGTACCTAAACCTGTATCCATATCCATACTTGTTTGTGTAGTTGGTTTAGGTTAGCTTGGGAGATGGACTGAAGAAGCGGGTTGTCAGGCCCGTGGGATATTGAAGAGGTGGTGTTGGCCCTTGAACAAGTTTTGGGAGATACTTGGTCATGTTTGACCATATTTGGGACTTCGACAGTCTGTCGAAGATGGAGCGCCAGACGAAGCGGATATTGTAGAATCTCGGCCCATTTTTGGGTCCCTTTTGGGTTTTTGGGAATATGTAATGGGAAAGGGATGTCATCCTGTGGGTTTACCCATGCTTAGGCCCAATTTTGTAATGTATAAATAGATATATAGGAATCTATTAGAGGATATAGGGATGTATGTGATGTAAGCTAAGTGCTAATAGATTTTGTAAGTGCTATGTGCATGACTGTAAGAGGCTTACAGAGCTAAGTGCAAGTTGTTGTAAGGAGTTTTGGAAGGCTTTGTGCTATAGCGTAAGGAAGAAGGATCTAGCGAGATGCGTAGATATTCTGTCCTATGCGAAGAAGGTTTTTGGTGGATCTATGCTGAAACCGATGAAGACGTAATAAAGAAGAAGAGTTGGTGGATGTATCTCCAGGGTGGGGGTGAACCACGTAAATCTATGTGTTATGATTTGTGCTTCGACTTGATGTGTTTATCCCATCTGTTGTTAAGTGCTTGATATATTTAGATAGATTTACTTATGCTTTGTGATTCTTAGAAGTGTGTGAATGTTAGATCTGACATGTATGAAGATGCTTAGTGATGATCTACCAGATCTGATCTGTTTTACTATTGCTAAGTGATGAAATACTTTAGATCTAAGTCAATGCTGCGATGCTCTATGATATTTTCGAAGTATATTAAGGGTTGAATATTTTCGAATGATCTATGCTAAGTACTGTGTAAGTGATATAATCACAGATTTGTGTCATAGCTAAGGTTGCAGACACTTGAGTCCTACAACCACCCCTGCCTCTACCTTGGGTGAGACTTCATCTACTTCGCAGGTGTTGCCGAAAGGGCTAGTAGTTAGGGTTTTGTTGGTGCGCTCTTGAGCATTGGACCATGGGTTTGCCCCTGTGCCAACAAATGGTTCCATTGTCGGGAACTGAAACTGTGATTGTTGGGAACTAAGAAAGAAGAGGCTTGTGCAAAAGGAATCTTTGTGTGTAGATCTGTTCCCTGGCGCGTAGTACCCTACTCGATTTATAATCTCTATGCTAAGAAAAGAAGCCCGATCTGAAGAAAAGAGGTAATATCTGTAAGCTCTGCACTCTGATAGAGGTAAGAATAGTTAAAGAAGCAAGATCTAAAAGCTTTGTACTCTGTAAAAGTAAGAAAAGTGGAAATTTTTATTTCTAAAGCATGGATCTAGGTATGTTTGATAGATTCTGTCCTAGATTAAAAACTAGGGAATTAGTAGATGAAAGAAGGTTTGATATGAATAGATTTGATAAGAATAACGATAGATATGTTATACCTATGCATAGAAAGAATGTTTGGACTAACAAATGGATGCAGGATCCTAGAAAGAATTTGTTTCAGGTTAACTCATATGATCTTAGTGTGTAGTATAGAAGAGGTTGGGGATCATTTAAAAGAAAGAGAGGATTAAGCCTATGTTATAGTTGCAGAAGACCAGGACATCGTGCTAAGGAATTCCCTGGCAGGAGGCCTAGTTGTCTTTGTTGTAAATCTCTAGACCATGAAGTATTGGATTGCCATAGAATGATCGCTAAGCTTGAAGGAATGAATCTGAACCAAGAAAACCCTAAGGAAGATCCAAAAAAGGCAGAACCCCAACAAGAATCAGAGAAAGTATTGATACAAATGAAGGAGACCCTGAATGACCACTGACATGTTAGATTATCAAATATTTTCAATGAAAAAGAATGCATTGAAGCAAGAATAGGGGACTTCGACATTGACTGTGTTCTTGATGAAGAGACAAAAGTGGATATTATGCCAGAAAGAACCTGGGAAGCTATAGGAAGACCTTCTATGATCCCTTCCCAACGAGGAATAAGTCTTTTCATAGGGAAGCTCATAAGTTTATGTGGAAGGCTTGCTCAGATATCTACGATTGTCAATGGAACTTCGACAAATGAAGATTTTGAGATTATCAAATGTATTGAAAACAACGCCCTGTTTACCATGTTACTAGAGAAACCTTGGATTGAAAGAGATCAAGCCAGATGGAAAGAGGAAGAAGAAGCCTTGGAACAGAAAAAACAAGAGTTAAAAGATTTCATAACCAGAAGGATCACTCAATTGATTAAAGAACAGGAAAGCGGATCAAAGTTATTTGACTCTAGAGACTCTGATGTCGAAGCTGCAAGACCACTAGAATACCCTCAGAAGACTAAAGAGGCAGAAGAGATGTTAACCCTTAAAGAGTCCCAACAACTCGTAGTAACTATATCTAAAGAAGATAAGAATCAGAATGGAAAGAAGAATATTGAGACAAATCTCACTGGAAAGAAGGCTAGGAAGCTAAGTAGGAAGAGGGCTAAGATTGAAAAATTAGAGAAGGTTCCAGTGGGAGCCTTGCAGAAGGAAAAATTGTAGAATTTGAGCTTCGTCGAGATATTAGAACAACGACATAGGTCACTTCGTCGTGGTGAAGAAATATATCCGTTGGGGACGATATATTCACTCGATTGATGCTCCAAATGGTTGGAAAAACATTTATGGCTTGCCACCTGACTGTTGGACAGCGCCATAACAGACAGAACAAGGGTTACTGAAACCTCATACCCGTTTGTTATAACCCTAAATTGTACCATCCATGCTTACCTGGCATCAGGCCAACTCATTTCCCTTCATTGCCAAAGCCATGCTGAATATACTCTTCAAAAACCTCCTAAAACAAGCAACCTACGCCCTAACCCACTGCTGGGCGCGTTGGAATGCTAGCAGGCCTTCTACTGCACGCGTTGGAACGTGGGTTGGCCCACTACAACAAGCATTTACCTAACAAAGCAAAAAATCAGGAAAGTTTCTGCCAGGTCGAAAAGCTTTGGGTCAGTTAACTGGAACTCCCAGCCATGCATGGCCGAGAGTTTGTCTAAAACCCTAGCTCCTTCTAGCCTATAAAAGAAGGGGTAAGGGTACTATTCAAAGGAGGAAAATCATAGAAAAGAAACTCTGCTGTTATAACCCTAAAATGCACCATACAGGTTTACCTGGCATCAGGCCAACTCATGCCTCTTCCTAGCCAAAGCCATGCTGAGTAATTCCTCAAAAAACCACTTAAAACAAGCAACCCGCGCCCTAACTTCTCACTGGGCGCGGGCATCCGCTTGCTGTCCTTTTACTGCACGTGGGCATCCGTGGGCTAGCCCAAAATAGCCCGCGAGTACCTAACAAAGTAAAAAATCAGGGAAGTTTCCGCCGAGACACGAGGCTTTTTGTCAGTTAACTGAAACTCTCCGCCATGCATGGCCGAGAGTTCGCCTAAAACCCTAGCTCTTCCTAGCCTATAAAAGGAGG
>ML828715.1:65826-82960 GCA_009831015.1 Picea engelmannii | reverse complement strand
TAGTTGGTTCTTCCCTTGTTTGCTTGTGAAAAAGGGTTTTAGATTCAGGGTAGAAGGTTAAAAGTAGCTTATGAAGGGTCATGATCTGCATACAAGTTTAAGCCCTAGCTTGTTAGTCCATAGGGTAGAATACCCCACAACACCGTTGCAAGCAATCCGTTGCTGAGTTTCCTGTTTACCTCGTCGCGCCATGCACGAAGAAAACTTTTTCCAAATTGATAATTTGAGCTTGAAACCTTGGTTAAGATTGTCCAGGGATCATTACACCCTTACTTTCCGTCTTATTGTCATGTCTACATTACTTTGTGAACCCAATATTATTAACCCTGAGAGCATATGTCCGAGGATCTTAGCGCACTTGAAGAATTTGCGAAGGAAGTACTCGTTGATCTCAGGATCGAGAAATTCATGTCGGAAAGAAGGATGTTTGCAAGTGTGAAAGCATGATAGATAGGAGGAGTCCAATCTTCTCCATCGACTTCTCGTGGAGCAGGAACTTCCAGAATCACGACAGAGAAAGAATGAAGCATAGAGACAATATCGTGAATGCTAAGTTGATTCCAAGAATATTACCTACGTATATACCTCCTCTGAGCGGCGCAGTGAACAAAGATAGCGTGCCTAGAGATTTTGACTATGCCTTGGTCATGGCGTACCTACCCAAAGGGATACGCGCAGTTCACATAGACTAGGATACGATAGCAGTACTAAAGTTTAGTGACTTCAACCTTGGAGACCGTAAATTTTATAGTATGCTCCCCTTGCATAAGTATCTAACGAAGACAAAGGGAAAGAATTCAAAGATTATCCCCCAGCCTTGGACACATAACCTCGCGCAATCCACATTGTTGAATGTTATGAAGATCCCTCACTTTGGCAGACACCAGGAGGTGAATGCATGCATCAAGTTATTGCTATCTTGTTACCATAGAGGTTACTTATGGTTAAACCATCACATAATAGTGGATCTGATTTTAATCAATCAAATCACGGGCTTAAGCATGCAAGGACCTGACCCACAGGATTTTTATCCTGGCAAAAACACAGATAGACCATTAGCACAAAAGATTAAAGAAACGTATGGCGATGTTGAGAAAGGAACGCGAGGCTACAAGATGGCCTCTATCTAGAATGACATAGTGCGCCTAGCCTGTCAACTAATTGTTGGGAAATTAGTTCGCAAGAACTGGCCCGCCCAAGTGAACGGATTCGTAGTTGACCTCGTAGGGAAGTGTACGGAGGGTGTACAAATGAATTGGTCATAGTACCTTGTAAACCAGCTAGAGCTTGATTTTAGGGAAGCGCATGACCAAGGGTATGAGTTCCATTTCAGCTGGATTCTCATACTGATCACATTCATTGCATGGGAAATGCCGAAAGGTGATACCTTCCTGAACATCAAACCCTTTGAACCTTTGGCTACAAAGTTCAGTACCCTGTGGTACTCGAATGATATGAATAAATAATGGAAGTCAAATGACGTGTTTCATTCATATTATAGTCAATTGAAAGTAGTTATCCAGTCTACACTGCGCATCACTCCGAACACCCTCTACAGGTTTCGGCCCCTGATGAAGTTTAGTGCAGATAGACACTTTCTCTACATCACAGTGCACATTGATGAGCACAAGCAATAGTTACAGTCCTATTATAGATTAACAAAAGAAGATCTGGAGGAGATCAGAAAGGAATGGTCAGCAGACCTCCTTGTTCTAGATGACCCCGTGGACATCTCTAATGTAGACAGTCCAGAAACTGCGTAGGATCTACCCAGACCTAGCATGCGATAGAAGATCAGTGAAGTGAAAGACAAGTAGTGCCTCAGTGAAGACTGCTTCCATCATGCCAGAGCAACAGGGTGATCGTGAAGAGTTACAAGAAGTTGATCAAAATCACATAGACGAAGAGGATATTTTGAAGAAGAGGAATGGCTCACCTCAGAAACCTTCTTCCCGAAAGAATTCCAAAGCTCCCATGAATAAGATGCAAACCAGACTGACCCCGGACGACTTCAACTTCATTGTTGCAACCCTGAACAATGTCGCACTAGAGATAGTAGAGACACATGAGGTGAAGTAGGAGTAGATGTATAATCGTATCAAGATTTAACTCCAAGGGGTGCAACAGGCACTACAGTCTAGCCGCACAGTCTCCACTTCACCTCTGACAATAGGAATACTAGAACCAGGAGATGAGCCAACTCAACTCCACTAGATTGTTGATACAGTTGAAGCTCGCCTTCGACGGGATCAACAAGAAACAACACAAGACACTCAAGCTTTAACAAAGGTACAAGGAGTTCATATGGAGCAATGCAACACGTCAGAATGAGAAAATATTGCTCTCCAAGCAAAATGGGATGCAAAGAAAGGCGAGCTACATCAAAGCAAGGAACAGTTGCTCGCAGAGAAACTCGAGATAAAGGAACTGGTCAACAAAGTACTTTTCTCTGTGACCATCATCAAAGTACATACATAAGAATGGGTTCCATAGTAGGTGGCACAACTGGAAAGAGTAATTTAGAAGCTCCAACAATGCATTGCATATCTAGAGCTTTATGCAGTACCTAAGACCCCACAGGAGATCAGAGACCAAAGAGAAATAACTGCCCAAAACGTAATTGACAGACTGAAATCTCTTGCCTTGGAGTGTAAGCAGTTGAGTAGCCACAGTGCCCAGACATATGAGAACCTCACTGAAAACCCAGAATTATATAAATTGGAGTCGCAACTCCAAGAGGTGAAGTATGAAGCTGAAAATCTATAGATGCAGCTGAAGGCCCTATCACCAGTAGAGAGAATGAAGAGATCTCAAGATCAGCGCACGGTCCAACAACAGATCCATATGATCCAGAGAAAAGTGATGGACGTGACTCAATGACTTCAACTGGTGCAAGATAAGGCATTTCAATTGTTCACAGAGGTTGAAATCCGAGGAGAAGAAATATAACAGGTTGTGAGTGCATCAGAACAATGCCTAGAAGGACCCGTCAATGACACACTCATCCAGAATTTTACCGAGAAATAGGTCGTAGAAAAACAACATGTCCAACCAGCTCGAGCCAAGCTCGAGTTATTCGAGGCAGAATTGATCAGAACAGAGTGACTTGGGACGAGTCACAGGTGAGTGTTGGGGGCCTATTGGCCCTTGAACAAGTTTTGGGAGATACTTGGTCATGTTTGACCATTTTTGGGAGTTCGACAGTCTGTCGAAGATGGAGCGCCGGACGAAGCGAATATTGTGGAATCTCGACCCACTTTTGGGCCCCTTTTGGGTTTTTGGGAATATGTAATGGGAAAGGGATGTCGGCCCATGGGTTTATCCCCACTTAGGCCCACCTTTTTAATGTATAAATAGATATCTAGTCATCTATCGGAGGATATAGGGATGTATGTGATGTAATCTAAGTGCTAATAGATTTTGTAAGTTCTCCGTGCATGACTGTAAGAGGCTTGCATAGTTAAGTGAAAGTCATTGTGGAAGGCTTTGTGATGTAGCGCAAAGAAGAAGGATCTAGCGAGTTGCACAGATATTCTATCCTATGCGAAGAAGGTTTTTGGTGGCTCTGTGCTGTAACCAATTGAAGAGGTAATAAAGAAGAAGAGTTGATGGATGTAGCCCCAGGGTGGGGGTGAACCACATAAATCTGTGTGTTATGCTTTGTGCTTTGACTTGATGTGTTTATCCCATCTGTTGCTAAGTGCTTTGATATATTTAGATAGATTTACTTATGCTTTGTGATTCTTAGAAGTGTGTGAATGTTAGATTTGACATGTATGAAGATCCTTAGTGATGATCTACCAGATCTGATCTGTTTTACTATTGCTAATTGCTGAAATACCTTAGATCTAAGTGAATGTTGTGATTCTCTATGCTATCTGAGAAGTATATTAAGGGTTGAATATTTTCGAATGATCTATGCTAAGTACTGTATAAGCGATATAATCACAAATCTATGTCCCAGCTAAGGTTGCAGATACTTGAGTCCTGCAACCACCCTTGCCTCTACCTTGGGTGAGACTTCATTTGCTTCGCAGGTTTTGCCGAAAGGGTCGGTAGTTAGGGATTTGTTGGTGTGCTCTTGAGCATTGAAGTTTGGGTCTGCCCCTGTGCCAACATGCGGGTTGTCAAGCTCGTGAGAAATTCCTCTCTGGGTGAGAGAATTGCTGGGAATTGATTTCCTGAAGGTGCTCAACTATAGCTACAGAGCTCTGAGACTTCCTTTTCGGCCTGTTGCTGAAGCTCGGAAAGGAAGTGGGACAACCGAATGACTATTGATCAGAGAAGGGGCACACTTCTTGGGTGGGACAGGAATGTGGGGAATGAGGGATTATAGATTGTTAGTTTGATTTGGCACCTGTGACAAAGTCTTTCCTGTTGTCTATGAGCCATTAGCCTGGTTAGGAATCCCTTTACCTGGGTGGAGTTTAGTCCCAATTCAGAGGTGACCCACTGTTGAGAGTGATGAATAGTTTGGTCTAAGGCTGGGAGTTTCGTGGAAGGTCTACATGTAGTCAGTGATATTATTACCAAGATAAGTGTCAATTGTGTGATAAATTTACATGCTGCATTATTATTTACATGTTTAGTTTTATGGGTTTACCCTATACGTGGTTATAACTGTCCATATGTTTATGGGTATTTACTATATATGCCACATGTCTATGTTTACTATTGTTTCAATATGAATTCGTGCATTTATAGATGTATTTGTATGTTTATGTTTTATGTATATATTTCTGCAAGAGTTCTGTGTGTATATGTTTTAATTGTATGCAGTTTGAAAAATGTATCTGGCATAGCTCAGTGGGATGTTGGGTATGTTACATTATGTTCCGTAGAGAGAAAAAAAGTGTTCTCTCATGTATCATGGCCCGACCTGGGTGGTCAGGGATGTTACAATATGGTATCAGAGCTTCAATTTTCAACACTGAACCTGGATGGGCCGAACAAGTTGAGTTGAAGCGAAATTTCACAGGGGATTGATTTTGAAGTGACCAAATTTCAAGTTGAGTTGAAGCAAAATTTCACAGGGGTAAATTTTAGAAGCAACGACGCGGAATTGGGAAAAGCCCCAATTTCGGTTGGTAAATTCATGGGAAAATTGAGAAATTTGGTCATGTGGTGAGATATTATTGATATAATATCTATTCTAGAAACTTCGGACCTGGAATTCGTCGAATTTGAAGTGACACTGAAGCCATGACAGTTGGAGTGAGATTAGCAAATAAAATTCTCAATTCATGAATTGAGTGTGGAAAAATTCATTCCAGAAATGTTAACCCACAAATATTTGGTGTTGCAGAGGTTGAATTGGTGTTATTGGGGTGAAATTTGACAAATTTCATAGTTGCAGAATGTCTATGGTAAATTGGGGAAAAAAGTTAAGCAAAAGCCCCAATTTCTGTAGCAGAGTTCACGAGGAAATGGTGTGCATAAAAATGAATGTGCGCAGTTGGGCGCACTAAAAATGCATGATGTGCAGTAAAAATCTTGTGATATGTAAATTTTGGTGCCGCACGGAAAAATGTTGGTGTGCGGCTGCACGTGCAAAAATTTGACACCGCGCAGAAAAATGTTGGTGTGCGGGTGCGCGCGCTAAATTTTGGTGCCGCATGGAAAAATGTTGGTATGCGAGTGCACACACTAAATTTACCATTGCGCGGTGTACATACGCATATTAAGGTGTGCACGGTGTGCACACACATAATAATGACACGCGTGGTGTGCACAATATAGGCAGAATGCAAAGGAGTTTTGATTGGTGTCTGCACAACATGGGTATATGTTGTTGCGCAACAATTTAGTTAATGGTGCGTGCAGAGTGTTGGTACGCGATGGGGGGCGCACTAAACTTTGGCATGGTGTAGTGCATAGAGTGAAATGCGCACAAAATATCAACACGCAATACAAATATTGCACACAACAAGTATTAGTATAGAAACCAAAACTGCGCACGGTGGATATTCGTGCGCGACACAAAAGTAGTGCGCGCCAATTATTGGCGCGACGGAGAAGTGATGCATAGTGGTTAAAGGTGCGCATAGCACTATTTACCTTGTGGTGTTGCTACGCATGCTAAATATGGGTGTACAGGTTGAAATTTGGTGCACAAATTCGTTGGATGGTGAACAACAACGAAAAACCAACTAATTTCTGCGACATTTTATACTGTTCGAGCGCCATCCTTTTGCAGCGTGTTTTTGAGGGCCTTAACAATGTTTTTATCTACTCAAAAACCACGAGAACAAAGTGTACGAAGTACCAAGGTACACTTTGTTTCTACAACTCAAATAAAATATTTCGGAGAGATATTTCTAATGGTGTAAACCATTCATCAAACAGAGCTCTTATGAGAAAGTTACAACACAAACAATGGAGGGTAAATTTTAAGACCCATCTAACTTCAAAGAGCCATAAATTTCTGCTCCGGAATCATTTTGAGGTGCAGGAATAGTCAATGGAAATCTATTGAACCATATAAGACATTCCCAGATCTGAATTAAATTTTTGGGCATGCTAAAAGTGTTTAATATGGAAAATATGGTACCTGTAGCATTCCAGACCAAAAACACAAATTGGCCTAGAACTTCAATAGGCTGTAACTAGCAGCCAAGAAACCAGAATGAGGTGAAACTTGGATAGAATGTCCTTAATATGTATATTAGGAAGCCCAATTGAGATTCTACAAAAAATCCAATGGATTAGGTGTGAAATTGCATATTTACAGTGCAGATTTGTGCCAAGTTGAAGTGTGAACAAAAAAATTAATGGACAATTTTCCAATAACCATAACTTTATGCTCAAGACTTAGAATTGAGAATGGGATCAGGCATTGGAAAGGTGTTGGACATTATAATATTATTGTTCACCCATGAAATTGATCTGGGCATTGAATTTTTTGGGAAATCAGAAGAGAGAATTATGATATATATTATTGAACCAGAATGGTTCATATTTTCATGAAATTGTTGAAACAATTAGCCTGACAAAGTTTTGTTGGCTGCACATTTTGTAGAGTTAACAACAAATAGATCAATTCAATATCAACACATAGTTCATATTAATGTAAGAAGCACAGGGTAATTACATCTAGGAAGATGAAATCAGAGGGATGGATGTCCATTTTGGAATTGAAGGAACAAACTCCAATGGTCATGGAGAAGGAAGGGATGAAAACATGAATATGGTAGAGACCATTAAAAATTTGCAGAAGGATGTCCAAATCCATAAAGTTAATAATGCAAGGATTATGAGATCCAGGGCGAAACAAGAGGACTTCAACATGACTTTATTGTAGAGCTTGAACATAATATAAAATAAATTGGATAAGGAGAGTGGCTCAAGCAAATCAGGAAGCCACAAGCCTCCTGATGCAAAAAGAAGAGCAAGGAGTGTTAGCAGACATCACCACCACTCCTAGAGGAATTCCAATAAGAGATCACATATCATCTCAAGTCCATCCCCCATTAGGAAGCATAAGGATTCCGAGGTGGATGATCTACGAGGAGAAATGAACAAAATCAAACCTCCTACATTTGATGGTGAACACAAGAAGGATGAAGACGCAGAGACATGGTTGTTGGGCATGGTAAAGTATTTTGAATTGGATAATTATTCTTCTCATGCAGAAGGTAGAATTTCCATCTATCAACTCAAGGGAAAGGCATCCATGTGGTGGGATCATCTTGTGCAAGTGCAACACATTAAGGAGAAAAGTGTTACTTGGGGGGAATTCAAGAAGTATTTTGAGAAGAAATACTTGACTAAGATATACTATGACAAGAAAATGAAAGCGTTCTTTGAACTCAAACTTGGGAGTATGACCATAGATGAATATGAGATAAGGTTTTTAGAATTGTTGAAGTATGTATCTTTCATCAAGGATGAGACAGTTAAGATTCATAGGTATTTGAGTGGATTTCCATCATTCATTAGTGAAAAACTATAGTATGATGATCCAAAGACATTGGAGGAGACCATAAGGTGAGCTAAATGCCTATATGATCAGTAAAAGCAAGGCCAATTTTTCAAAATTCTCGGGAAGACAAAAATAAATTCAAGGTGGATCAGAGGAAGAAGGGAGCTAAGCCACCATTCTTCAGAAATAATACTCAGGGACAACCAACTTCTAGAGAACCTAGAATGATTGAGACAAGGGGGTCAAAGGCCAAGGCAACCCCATATACAATGTTGGGGTTGTAAAGGAGATCATATGTTCAGAGATTGTCCACACAGAGGTGAAAAATTGAGGATTGTTCATAATGTACAACAAGATGAAACAGTGGAGGACATGGGCAGAAATGTTCCAAGGATCTATGCAGCCCTGGACAACAAGCAAGCATAGTATCAATAAAATGTGATTGAAGTGGAAGGTATGATCAACAACCAAACCATTGTTATTTTAATTGATTCAGGAGCTAGTCATAGTTATATAGATCCTAAGATGGTGGAAAATTTTCATTTGCCAAGAAGCAAGCATGAAAACTCTTGGTTGGTACAGTTGGCTACCGAAGCCAAAATAAAAGTTAATGAGATGGTTAAGTCATGTCTTATGGACATGAAAGGACTGAACACCAGGGAAGCTTTGAAAATATTTCCTTTAGGTTCCTATGATTGTCTAATTGGGATGGATTGGTTGGAACAACATCATTCTATCCTAGACTATCATAACAAGGCATTTACTTGATTGGATGAGGAAGGGAGTCTAAGTAAAGTGCAGGGAATTACTAGGGCAGTAACCATCAATAATTTTCAGCATTGCAGCTGAAGAAATGTTTTAGAAAAGGGTGTCAAATATATGCAACTCATATGGAAGAGACACCTAAATATAAGGTGCCAAATTTGGAAGATCATACAGTCCTAAAATATTTTGAGGATGTGTTCAATGAGGTACCAGGACTACCCCCAAAGAGAGATATTGATTTCTCTATAAATTTAATGCCTGGAGCAGCTCCAGTGTCAAAGACTCCTTACAGAATGAGTACACCAGAGCTAAAAGAGTTGCAAATGCATATTGAAGAACTTCTAAAGAAGGGGTATATATGCCCAAGTGTGTAACCTTGGGGTGCCCCAGTCTTGTTTGTGAAGAAGAAAGATGGGACATTAAGACTGTGTATTTATTTCAAATAGTTGAATAAAGTGACTGTAAAGAACAAGTATCCTCTTCCAAGGATTGATGACCTCTTTGATCAATTGAAGGATGCAAATATATTTTCAAGGATAAATATTAGGTTAGGATACCATAAAGTAAGAATTAAAGAGGAATATATTAGGAAGATCGCCTTCAAGACAAGGTATGGTCATTATGAGTTCACAATGGTGCCATTTGGGTTGTCAAATCCACCAACTGTTTTCATGTGTTTAATGAATGGTGTTTTCCGAGAATATTTAGACAAGTTTGTCATTGTATTTCTAGATGGCATTCTTATATTTTCTAAGTCAGAAGAAGAGCAGGAGCATCATTTGAGGATGGTGTTGCAAGTATTAAGGGGGCGTCAGTTGTATGCCAAATTGAGCAACTGCTCATTTTATCAGAAGCAAACTCATTATTTGGGGCATATCATTTCAAAGGATGGGATAGTAGTGGATCCTGAGAAGATAGAAGCCATTAGAGAATGGTCAGTGCCAAAGAATGTGGCAGAGGTTAGATCATTCATGGGCCTTGCAGGCTACCATAGGAGATTTATTGAAGGATTATCAAAGATTGCACACCCAATCAATTCCTTGCAAAGAAAGGGTGTGAAGTTTCAGTGGGCATTGGATTGTGAAAAAAGTTTCCAACACTTGAACAAATTATTAACAAGTGCTCCAATACTAAGAATTGCAGACCCGGATGAAGACTTCATTGTATGCATAGATGCATGTAATGAAGGACTTGGTGGAGTCCTCAGTCAAAATGGTTTTTTTATATGTTATGAATCAAGGAAGTTGTAGGAGCATGAAAGAAACTATGCCACTCATGATTTGGAGTTGGCAGTCATAGTGCATGCCTTGAGGAAATGGAGACACTACCTCATGGGAAAAAGGTTTGAGCTAAGAACAGACCATAATGGTCTGAAATATTTATTTGATCAACCAACTCTAAATGCTAGGGAAAGAAGATGGTTAGAATTTCTAAGTAAATATGACTTTGATATAAAGCATATCAAGGGGAAAGAAAACAAAGTGGCTGATGCACTCAACAAAAGAGTGCATGAATTGCATGCTACAACCATTAGCATGTACCAATGAGATTTGAAGGACAAAATTTTAGAGGCTGCAAAATTAGATTTGCAATACAAGAAATTAGTGGAAAAATTACAGCAAGGTAATTTGCAACAGAAAATTGAAGAATACAATCTAGATAACGATGAAATTCTCAGGTATAGGGGCAGAATTTATGTTCCAAATTCCCAGGAATTGAAAAGTCTGATATTGAGAGAAATGCATATTGTACCTTATGCTGGGCAACCAGGTTATCAAAAAAATATTGTAGTTGTCAAGAGCCAATATTATTGGCCAGGCATGAAGAAAGAGGTTGCTGATTTTATTGCCAAATGTTTGGAATGTCAAAAGGTAAAGGCTGAGCATAGACACCTGGTTGATTTGCTACAACCATTACCCATTAATGACTGGAAATGGGAAGTTTTAAAAATGGATTTCATCACCAAAATTCCTAGAACAAACAAACAATATGATTCTATCATGGTAGTGGTGGATAAGCTTACTAAAGCTGCCCATTTTATTCCAGTTAAGCTCACTCATAAGGAAACCAACATTTATGATGTTTATATGAGATAAATTGCTAGATTGCATGTGTTACACATTATTTTCATCATCCCTATGACCGTTAATTATGTAAACCTATCTGTAGTCTTCAGAGGGGTTAGTGGCATGAGTTCTTGAAGGAAGAAGAGAAAAGAACTTTTCCTGAGAAAAGAAGTTGCATTTTCCTTTGTAAAAACCCTATAAAAAAAGAAGTTCACAAGCTGCATTATAGCTAGGGTGTGAGAATGTCTGATTCTCGCAGGCTGCATCATATCTAGGTCGCGAGGAGTTCGCAGTCTTCTCTATAGGCAGGGTGCGAGAATGCTTACACATGGGAAAAATGAGCGTTTTCTTGAATATTCTAGAAGGAGAAACTTCCATGGTGAGGTGGCATCCGAATGGTTTGGATCTTTCTCGCTTTCATGATTTAGTGGGATCATCCTAACCTCCTCACCTTATCCTATTTAGCTTATAAAAGGAGAGGAGCTCTCATGGAGAAAGGGCTAAGTTGGATTTGTCTTGGAATTATTAGCTTGGTTGGAGTGTCTTTGAGTTTTGCCTTTGTCAAGATAGATTGTGAATATTATCAGATCTATGCTCTTAGAATTCTTGGAATGGAAGTCTGTGGGGAACGAAGGATAGTTGGAAGGGATCTTAGGACATCAATTCCATGGTTTTAATCTCTCTTTCACATTTAATATGATACAGTAATATGATTCTTTCCTATAAAACTTGTTGTGTTTTATTGTATGATTCCTTGATCACATACATAGGTTTATATTGAGTTTATGTTATTACTATCACTTTGGTTGGTTGCGTTATTTTGTAGTTTCATCATTGTATGAGCATTGGAATGAATCTAGGATGGCGATGGTGAGAGGAAGCGGCATTTAAACGGTATGCCACCCATCCTTCTTTAGTTAGTAAATTCAATATCTAAAACTTAAGGAAAGCGTCATGTTCTGGTGTGTTTTGTTCTAGATCTAGGTGGATCTAGGGAGATCAGTTAGTGTTTGCGCCTACCGATTTATCTGATAACAAAATTGGTGAGTCCATTGGGGAACGAATTGTTTCATAGTTAGTCTAGTTTCCCTTCCTTTGATTGCTTGTTTTTTGGTTTCTGAGTCTATGGGACATCCATACAGACTCTCTGGATCTAGAAGTTCACTTATATTCCTTATGTTTTTTCAAAATTTTCTTTGATTACATATATTCTCTCACTTTACCTCTCTATAGCCTTCGAAAACCATTGATTTTCACACCTTGCTATTAGATCCAATGCGAACTTCTCGCACCCTACCAGTGTCTAACCTACGAGAATACCTAATTCTCGCACTATACTCTACTGCTAGGCTGTGAACTTGTTTGTAAATTTTTTTGGATTGGGTCTTGTCATCTTTTGATGACCCAGTTTTTCTTTGATCAGTTGGATTGAGATTTTGGAGCGTATATTGATCCGTTTACAGTCTGCTTGACATTCTTTGAGTTGCTTTTAGCCATCTTTGCTTTGTTTGGTTTTGAAGGATTAGTCTCTTGCTTTGAGTGTCTTTCAATTACAAAGCGTGTGTTTTCTTTAGAATAGTTTAGGGAAAGATCATATTTCTTCTGAATAGTTCTCTTTAAAAGAAAACTTTTAGTTTGGGTTTCTTTGTTTTAAGAAAGTTCATTATTGCTTTTAGTGAAATTTTTGAAACAAAAAGATTTAATTTCTTGCTTTATATTGGATTGGGGGAATCCTTGCATTTGAAGTAGTGGAATTGCATGATTCTTGGCATTTTTTTATCTTAAATTATGAAAAAATTTCCCCCTCATGGCCAGGGGGGTCATGAATCGTGCATCGGTGTATAGTCTTTTCTACTCATTTCTTGAGAATATTGATATTGATGAGTTTTAAGATTTTGGGACATTGTGCATCTGGGAATGATAAATGTTTTCTCCTTCTCGTAGAATAACTTTCATTGAAATGAAAAGATTGCATCTTCATCTCTTTGCATAGCTTTCGAGTCGGTCTAAACACCATATTGTTCACACCATTTTCCTATTGAGTAACAACAACCATAAAATAAAGCGCTTATAAAAAATGATTAGACATTTTTTATACTTTCTGGTAGCAAACCTACATTAGATTAGTTATAGGGATTTGGAATAGGTGTGAAAGATAACTTTCCAAATTTGCAAACAAACATAGAATCTTGAGTTAGGGAGAGGTTAAATCCACTTATTACATATTGTCCTGGGAAGCCCTTCTAACACAAGGGTCAATCACGAGGTCGGATTGAGACTGACAAAGTTACTCACCCTGCTTTGTTGGTCTGGGTGTAGAGATTACGTGTATTATGGGGGTCACTTGAGAGGTATACCCACAATGATGAGTGGAATCCTTTCAAGTTGATTTCTGGCTAGATACCCTGCCCTTGCACATGGATCGGACTATCGACTATTTCCCCAGGCATCATTGTAGTGATTGGTAACCTTAGTGGCCTATCTCTTTAGGGTCTTTACACAAGGTGACTATGGAGGGGAAAGTCTTCATGGTACCTGGAATCGACATTGGCCAAACTCACTCGGGATCCTTGGAGGGTATACCCACGATTATGTGTGGGAGCTTGCACTAGGGTGTAAGTTCGTTAAGTAGGTCATCAACGTAACTTTTACACCCTCTCTATCTCAGCCCCTTCTTACTTTGTTCCCACGACGTTGGATTTCATCACCAACTAGTGATTTCATTATGAGAAGGTTTTGTTGCTTTCTTTCTTTCTAGATTTTTAGTGTATGTTGTTTGTTTTCCCTAGCGGACTCTAGGTTGCATATTTGTTTTAATGGCATCAATTCCCAAAATGACCAATGAAGGAACCCCTGCTCCAAGGGAACCTTTTGTTTTTCCTTCTTATGGAAACATTGGTCCTCCTCACATTGCTACTTTGAGCCTTCTAGGTATCACAATTGGATTACCGGTATGGTTTTTTTATACTCAGGTAATCCCGAATGCAGTTAGTGCTTCATTTGTAAGAACTTCCCCCCAAGAGCATCAACCTCATGTTGATCCTTCACCTTCTTCACCACAAGATCTTCTCCACTTGCAAGGTCTTCTTCCATTTCATCTTCTTCGTCGAATGAAAGCTCGAAATTCAGTAACTCGGTGGAAAAGAAGAAGAAGAAAAGGAAGAGTAAGAAGAAGAAAAATAAACAAGGGTCAAAACCTCCAACCACTACTAAACATGTTGGAAAACAACCAGTTATTGTTAATCATGTTGGGAGTGTTGATGATGTCAAGATCACCCAAACAACCCGTAATCCCAAGTACCCTTGAATGCTTTGTAAGGGTAGCCATCTTCTTAAGGATTTCCCTAGTCTATCCAGGGTTATAGAAGTATGGTCTACGCACCCTCACCAACCCATATCGGCAGCCTCTAAACAACATGCTGATGATCTCCCATCAACTAGTCATGATACAGTTGGGAAGAAGAAAAGTAGAGCCAAGTTCTCGTGTATGTTATGCAAAGGGCATCATCTAACTCATCTTTTCCCTCATATGGAAGAAGCCTCAAAATTCCTGGAAGACATGACTATTTCACAACCCCAACTTCCAGCTGCTTATCGCAAGCTTTCTCTCAACCCCCCTGTAGTTGACAAAGTGATCAATTTGGTTCCCTTGTCGGTCAGTCTGATTGATCATGTCGTCAATCTATCCATGTCCTTAATTGAACCAGTTGAAAAAGTGGTCGATCCGATCCCATATTCGGTTGATCCCACTCTCCCTTTAGATATTTTTACTAAAGTAGTCGATCCGATCCCATCCTCGGTCGATCCCACTCTCCCATTAGAGAGTGTCACCCAAGTGGTCAATCCGTTTCCACCTATCGACCCCATTCTCCCCTTGGAGAATGCAACCCACATGGTCGATATGATCTCATCATCGGTCGATCCTACTCTCCCGCTAGAGAGTAAACCTAATACTGCCCACATTTTTCTCGTTGATACAGAATCTACCATGCTAGGGGCTATTCCTCCTTCTCCCGTGGAACCCCCTCCAAGTTATGAGGCCATCCATTTTGATTGGGGTTTGCTAACTGGACCTTGTCTTCCTTCTCACATTCCTTTCTAGATTACAGTACAGGTTTGTGGTCGAGACGTTCCTCAGACACTGATATATGAAGGTGCATCTGTTAGTATTTTGTCCTCTTTTGCTTGGAAAGCTTTGGGTTGTCCTCCACTTGCATCGGTTATGCAGAATCTGTTAGCTTTTAACTGAAGAACCAGTCAACCTTTAGGAACCCTTCCTCAGTTTCCTGTAACTTTGGGAAGGAAAACTATCTTTATTGACATCATGGTAGTCCAAGACCCCTTGGATTTCACTTTACTCCTTGGGTGGGATTATGTCTATGCCATGAAAGCTATTGTGTCCACTCTTTTTCGTGTGATATCTTTCCCTCACGATGGAAGAATTGTGACTTTTGATCAACTTTCATTCATCAATCCTGACTGGATTACCTCCCTAAATGGTTCTTATATGTCAATGTTATCACCCCTACCATAGGTAAATTATGTGGCGTTGTCTCCCATGGATTCAACTTCAGGTGACTTAGATCTGGTAGTTGACATGGTTATCTCTACGATAGGGTATTTAGAGCCTGATATATTTACTCCTATTGTGACCCTCGACATGGTGTCCTTCCAGAGTGTGTTTCTTCCTTCCAATGAAGACCTCTTGGAAGCCATGACCAATTTTTGTCCCTTGACATGGTGTCATACCAGAGCATTGTCCTCTTGGAATCCATGATCAATAAGAGAGACGCCGAGGATAGTTTTTGCATCTCTGAGGCAACCTCCTTAAAAAATGAAACAGAGGTCTACGAGCATATTTTTATAATTTGAATCTCATTAAAAAATGAAACCACTTACGAGGATAGTTTTTTCGTCTCTGTGACAACCTCGTTAAAAAATGAAACAAAGGTTACAAGCATAGTTCTTGTTTCTGTGTCAAGCTCGTTAAAAAATAAAATAGTTTTCCCCCTCTCTGTTTGAGTCAAGTCCTTCGTATAGTATTTGAAGTTTCCTTTCCTCCGCCTTTGCAGTTGGAAGAAATGAAGCTTGGGGGACAATGCTTTCAACCTCTAGACTTCATGTTGAATTTAGAGCCACTAGTTTCTTACGCTGGGGGCTAAGTACCAACCATTCTTGGGTTATGCGTTGGGAAATCACAAGCATAGTTTTTCTCTGGTTCAAGCTTGTGTAAAAATGAAACCACTTACCTCAAGCATAGTTTCCTCTGGTTCAAGCTTGTGTAAAAATGAAACCAGGTCCAAGCATAGTTTTTTTTTTTTTTAAAGCTTGCATAAAAATGAAAACAATCCCGAGATTAGTCTTTGTTATTTCTCATGCTCGTAAATACATGAGAATAAATTACCGATCTTAGTCTTTGTTCTTTCTTGTTCTTGTAAATATGTGAGAATGTAACCAAGTATACTTTTATCACTTTTTTGGACTCGTAAAGGTTATACGAAAAAGGAACCCCCTGGAGTTCCCTTTAATCTCTTTTTAGACTCTTTAAACATGAAAATATTGCCGAGTGATCTTGTTCTTTTCACGCTCATTAAATTATTTGAAGAAAACATCTGTTGAGTGATATTTTATCTCTTTTTTTGTCTCATCAGACTACTTTACGAAAAAGGAACTGAGAGAGTTTTCTTTAAGTGCTTTTCAAACTCTCTAAACATGAAAAACCCTCGAGTTTTCTATCTTTGGACTTGTTAATCAAACATTGAAAGTCCCTTAGAGGATTGAACCACTCCTTCCTAGGGTTCGTTAAACATACTCCAAGGGAATTGTTTGAAGGATGAGCTTACATTACAAGCATATGTTATCCTCCTCAAGCTTGCGTAAAAATAAAGAGGTACTCGCCAAAAATGGTGGGGGGAAAATTTGGAAAGAAATGTATCTAAACATGTATTATGTGGAAGAGTCACTTTTGAACATGACACCCTTTCACTCGCCTTGTGTCTAGGTTGGAAAATCTACTTGTCTCTTGATCATACTCCTTTATAATATTACAAATTGGTCTGTGATCCCTGTTGTTGATTCAATGTTTCCAAGACAATTGTCGTGTCGTCAATATGTTCAAAGAGAAGTTCAACCCGAAAATCCTTCTATTGCGTCAGCGATTTTTGTAGTCCTTAAAGCCTTCTATTTTGTCCGCCATCCCTGAGTCAGTCCTGAATCACTTGTTACTCTGATCTACATCAAATCTTGTTACCTGTTTCATGTCATTGATGTGGGATACATTAAGGCCCTCCTATGACGAGTCTTTTCTTGTCGACTTCAACTCATTATCTAGGAATTAGACTTAGAAACTAATTGGTACCTTAGAACTTGCATGCCTCAATGG
>ML828715.1:44594-59018 GCA_009831015.1 Picea engelmannii | reverse complement strand
CTTATATGATTGCATTACCTGCATCTATGTCTGTTTATAATATATTCCATGTATCATTTCTCAAGAAATATATACCTTATGCTAATCATGTTATTGATTGGAATGTGATCCAGGTGGAGAAAGAAGGTGCTTTCCAAGTGCATCTGGTATGCATTATGGATTGGAAAATCAAACATCTCTGGAATTGAGCCATAAGGATTGTAAAGGTCCAATTGACCTGGTACTATCCTGAGGACATTACTTGGGAACATGAGGATGCAATGCGGGCATAATACCCACATCTTTTTGAGTATTTTTGAGATTTTGTTGTATATGTGTACATGATGCACTGAGGACAATGCATAAATAAGGGAAGGGGATTGTAATATCCCTAGGCCGAACCCAATTGTAAATTTAAATGAAAATTTACTCAAGGTGGTGAGTTGTTTGACATAATTTTGTATGCACCTTTCATGGCATAGTGCACACATGTACTGCGCAATAAATGATGAAGTGTGCACATTCTTGGATATTGCACGTAGCAATTTAAATGTGCGCGATGTTGAGGCCAGGGAGCCTTTGTGTATATGCTATATTTTATAGGCTAGTGAGCCAGTTATTATAAGCTAGGATTCTTATGTTTTGAATTAGGCTAGAGAGCCTAGATGTTAAAGGCCAGTGCACCTACGTTTGTATATGTCAAAACATTAATATAAAATGCATCATTGCACATAGACCGACCACAATAAAAGAGATGGGGGACTAAACTCCACTAGTTAGGGAAAGGGTGGGGGCTAAAAGTTAAGGAAAAGGGGTTAAGTTAGGGATATTAAGCCAAAAATCAATATTATATTAATATTTATTAAAGTATAAAGTATGGATAATTATTTTATCCTAAGTTCTAAATATGGGGACAAGTGGGCCAAAGTAGCTCCCAACATGACAAGTGTCAAGTTGGGGACATGCATACATATTGTGGGGACTTAGTTCAATTTTGATCGTTCACCCATGATTCATCCATCATTCCTTCAATCATTCAGATATACCATGATCTTACACTGACTTGGTCATTTATCCTCTGTACCTTTCTATCACTATACCTGAACCTGTATCCATAGCCATACTTGTTTGTGTAGTTGGTTAGCTTGTGAGCTGGACTAAAGAAGCGGGTTGTCAGGCCCATGGGATATTGAAGAGGCAGGTTGTCAGGCTTGTGAGAAATTTCTCTATGGGTGAGAGAATTGCTGGGAATTGATTTCTTGAAGGTGCTAAACTGCATCTACAGGGCTTCCTGTCTGGCCTATTGTTGAAGCCCAGAAAGGAAGTGGGGTAGCCGAAGGACTGCTGAGTAGAGAAGGGTGTTACACATCAAAATTACTCAACTGGATAAGTGTCGCATGTTCCTCTCAATTGTTGTAAGTGTCGCATCTTCCTTACAACTTTCGCAAGTGTCGCAAGTTGGTCACAAGTGTCGCAAATAATGTTCGGACATACTTCCATGACAAACGACACTAAGGAGACACTTACAACATCTCATATGCTTGATTTGAAGAAGGAGAACTGGTTTATTGAAGTCAAATAACTCTTGACACCTGAAGAGAACCCTGAAACAAGGGTTTTGAGGAGGAGCGCTCCCCTATTTCAGCCCTAGAAGCGCTGGTGCTCCCCTACAAGGCTTCAGGGTGCGTTATAACGCTCCACAACCCTCTCTGAAGGAGCGTTGCTCATCTTGAAGGCACTGGCGCTCCCCTAAATCTTACCAGGGAGCGCTACAATGCTCTGATGCCCCTTTTAAGGGAGCGCTGCGTAATCTGAGGCAGTAGTTGGCCCGTTGAGGAGAATAAGGGGAGGATCTTTTGAGATTAGGAGGCAGTTGTGTTCAAATTCTTGGTTTCATCAAGAGATCCCTGATCTAAGGAGAAGGTTCCCAACTTGTTCTAAAGATAACTCAAGAGGTTAAGCTCTTCTTAACCTATATAAACAGGCTCTATGATGGTGGAAAGGGGGGAAGAACTGAAGATATGAAACTTATGACCTTATAGGAAACTCACAGTCAGCCAAAGGAGAGTGATCAGTGAAGCTGTTGTTATCCAGGTTGTGGATATTTCAGGCAAGGGTTAGACGAAGAGGACTTGACAAAGTTGTCGCATTCGCATCTACGATTGTAAGTACTGTTGTCATTATTCTCATCAATATGACACGCTTGGCCTGTTTCTTTCTAGTTTGTGTCTAATGTCACATGAACTTATCATTGATTGATAGATCTATTTTCAAACTAATATCAATAGAGTAGGAAGTGGTCGTATCTTGTTTTGTCCACAGAACTCAGCGAGGAGAAAAAGGATTGGAGCGCAACTCGGAGCGTGCAGGGACAAACGTCGATAAAAGGTACCTCTGTCATCCTTCCTTCTCATGTGTTAGTTTAGATAGATTTGAAAGGAAGTCAGTGTCCATGTTAAGCATTTTCTGTCTAGAGTTAGGGTCAAGCTCTTAGAGGCGATCTACCTGTCTGTAGGGAGATTTTCCTACAACAGAAACTGGCGACTCCACTGGGGAGATAGTCTCAAATCGAAACTTCTTGTTTGGATTTTTCTCCTCATTGACCTTGTTCTATCCCTTGATTGTTTCAGGCCTAGTTCACTCCTCTTTTGATTGGTTTCATGAGATGATTGTCTCCTTACCCCATCACACAGCATAATTGTCGAATTTTAATTTCAATTTTTGGAATTTCTTGACATTTTTTGGAGTTTTAGACCCTGGCGCCCCTGTCCTAGTGTTAATAGAGAGCCAGTGCTCCCCCATACCTCTGAACAGAGCACTATAACACTCCTTGCCTTTGGAAACAGAGCACCAGCCTCTTTTTGGCCCAAAAACCCTCCAGAAATGCCTTTTTCAGGGTTTGCCTCTATGTCTCTTTTGCTGAGTGACCTTGTGAGTCAATTTTTCTTCCCTTTCAGCCTTGACATCTGTGTTTTTTTTGAAGAATAAACATCTTGTTAGTTGGATCTTGCAGCCTTCTTCACTATTTTCATTGAGTTTTTCTTGTTGAGTGAAGTTTGAAACCCATGCATTGTTTTTCTCTTCTCATCAGCTGAGTAAAAACCCTGGTGAAGGTCATCAAAGGCCTACAGACCTCTTCATCTCAATTTCAGTCAAGGTCATTGTTCTTCAACTTTTGCTTTCGGGTGTGAAGTTTGTTTTTCTTTTCTTTGATTGTTTCTTTTCTTTCTCTTTTCGTTTTGATTGCTACGAAAGGGTGTATTGTTTGTGTGATTTTTTCTTGTGCTAGTTTGGTTTTCATTCATACAAGAAAAATAATTAGCAAGATGAGCATTGTGTTGTATTGATCATCACTCATACGCAGACAATAAAAGACATCTTTACGATTGATAGTGCATATTAGAAGGCATTTAAAAGTTTTTGCATTACACCAGGATTTGATTGAGAAAATAATCGTTTGAGGGAACTCCTTATTTGTGCTTGATTAGTGAAAAGAACTCTCTCTCTCCCTTAGCTAGATGTTCATCGAAAGGAAATGACTGCTTATCATGTTCGATGCATTCTTTGGGTCTGAGTCATAATTCCATTTGTTTCACTTCCATGCACCCCTTTGCGTAAAGAACAACCATAAAAATTAACGCTAATTAAAAGTTATCTAGAACTTTTTATTTTCTAGGATCCTCCACCAACAGTAGACTAGGATTAGTACTTTGGATTAGGGCTGTGAGCATAACTCTCCAAAGTTTCCAAAACAAACAGTAGCATCCTGAGTTAGGGAGAGTAAATCCAGTTATCGTATAAGTCTTCTTGGGATCCCCCTCTCACACAGGGGTTACGCACGAGGTCACATTCGAGTAAGCTACGGGGACTAACCCTCTTTGGTTTAACTGATTATGGTGGTCAGATCGTATTATGGGGATCACTTTGAGGTAAATCCACAATTATTGCGTGGAAGCCTTTTAGTTGATTTCGGGCTTGATACCCTGCCCGTAAGTTCGGATCGGACTATCAACTGTTCCCGCCCAGGGGCTGACTGCGAATTGGCAACCTTAGTGGCCATAATCTTTAGGGTATTACACAAGGTAACGGTGACGGGAAGTCTCACTGTACCTGGAGCAGACA
The DNA here is from genome assembly GCA_009831015.1 of Picea engelmannii. Classification (NCBI taxonomy): domain Eukaryota; kingdom Viridiplantae; phylum Streptophyta; class Pinopsida; order Pinales; family Pinaceae; genus Picea; species Picea engelmannii. The sequence goes on along the minus strand of ML828715.1, from coordinate 54,917 downwards.
TTGGTCAAACTCACTCGGGCTCCTTGGAGGGTAAATCCACAATTACTGCGTGGAATCTTGCACCAAGGCGTAAGTCCGTTAAGCAGGTCGCCATTGTAACTGTTCCACCCTATCCCCACCCCTTCTGGACTTGATCACGCGATGTTGGATTTCATCACCAACTAGTACGGTCATCAAAAGAAGGTCCTGTTTGCTTGGTTGTGATTCTTAGATTATTTTAGCATGTGCTGTTTCTTTTCATTAGGTGGCCATAGATTTCTTTCACCGACTCTTTTCCGCCAACATCGACCCTCCACGTCGCTCACGGAGGCTACAGGGACTTCCTCCAGAAAATATGGAAGGAAACACCCCTCTACCCCCTCATTCTACAGAAGAATCCCCTCAACAGAGCGAGGTTCATAATACTACAACTTCCCAGGAAGAAGTTCCCATTCCTTTGGAGAATTTTCGAATTGTCTCAGAATCTTCGGAAGCTTATCGCATTCCGGAGGGATACGAACGACAAATCCTCCACTTGAATTCTACTGGATAATTTGTTGTCATCAATCCTTATGACATTTCGGCCAGGTCTTCTCAAAACCCTTTAGCCAGTGACCCTTTTTGGACTATGGACATCGTTTGGAGTCCACCACGCTTGGTGCGATACCTTTATGGAACAGGAGAAGGTGTCGATGCACCTTTTTCCTACACTGTACCCCCAAATCACTTCACCAGTACTACCACTTTTATAGCCACACCAACCGTTGGTCCGAACATACCATCCGTTGGTCCAAGGTCTATTATTCCCCTCCAGACGGCCCATTCGACAATGACCCCGCACATTTCAACTATCCCTGTCGGTAACGCGGTAGTTAATCAAGCCCCGATTGGCACACCTGTAACACTGAGACACACACTCCCTTTTGGATTCAGGGCATTGAACTCTTTCGCTACCACCACTTCCCAAACCACCACCCAAGTCATACCGGGAAGTTCTATACCCATCCAACAACCCGGAGGGACTGGCCTTGGTGGTCCTAACCCGATCGGTGGCACCGGTCTGTCATTTACGTCTGGCTCTCAGATCCCGGGAACTCTACCTCAAACTGGGGGGCATCCTCCCTGCGGAGGACAAATTCCATTCGGAGGGAACCCTAATGCTGGGGGGAATCCTCCCACCGGAGGAGAAATTCCATTCGGGGGGCACCCTCATGCTGGGGGACAACCTCAATCTGGAGTACACCATCAACCACAAGGACAAAATGTGCCCACCGCACCCAATCCATGGAGCGTCCCTTTTCAAGGAAACCCACATGCCTCCACGGGACAAAATGTTTATACTCCGCAACAACCCCCTTATGGACAAATTCCAAACCCACCCTATAATCCACAAAACCCATCCGGTTATCCTCCGCTCACAAACACTTCTCAAAATATCTCAAATCCTATGTACCTTGGTCAAAACCAACCTCACATGAGAGGGCCCATGAGTTATAATTATCAACATAACCCAGTATTGGGGCCCCACTGGTGTCCCTCTGCCACACCAAAATTACCCACAGGTTAACCGACAACTACCTTTTCTAGCCACCCTGGACCTTCCAGACTTGTCTCAGTTAACGAATGATCCCATTTATCATTCTCTGGTTTGGCCAACCATTCCAGCTAAACTTCCTTCTGATATCCCAAAATTCGACGGAAAGCCCGGAGAAGACTCAAACAACCACGTGATGACCTTCCATTTGTGGTGTTCATCCAACTCCCTCATGGACGATTCGATTCATTTGCGTCTTTTCCAACGAACGCTCACGGGTTCCGCAACGAAATGGTATATTGAATTACCACGCGCATCCTTTCACGATTTCAACTCCCTTGCCATGTCCTTCCTCACACATTTCCAACTACCCATTCGATACGAGACAGGTACTGAACTATTAACCTCTCTTCATCAGACAACTTCCATACATATCTCCGATCATATCCATGAATGGAGACGACGACGAAGGCTAATCAAAGCGGTCATTCCTGACCAATTGTTAGCAGAATGGTTCACAAAATCACTATTACCCCAGATTGCTTGTGATGTTGCCATGGGTGGCGTAGTCACCGAGGAAGAAGCCATCGCCCGGGCTCAATACTTATACTTAGTCTATTCACAATCTGGTACTCTATATGAGTTGATACCGAACGCTACCTGTGCCACTAACGATCCATCCAAACCATCGACTGCTTCGCATGCAGATGGATTTATTGGCTCCGTCAAAACTCAATCTACTACTCAGTCTACTGGAACAATCCAGCGGCCTGCTTCCACAGCTGCTCCCAGTTCGACTGCACCCTCTTCTACCCCACCTCAAACTTAGGTCTTTGATGTGAATGTCGTCCAATCAACCCCTTCACAACAATTTGGGGGCAAGAAGAAAGCGAGGAACAAACCAAAGAAGAAAAACAACAACGAGCAACCCAAGACCCAACTGCAAACCCCTGCTGTCGGAAAACAACCACAACGAAAACCGAAATTCCCATGTCTCATTTGTGGTGATGATCACTACACTCGAGACTACCCACATCGCGATGAAGTGGCCAAACTTTTCAAAGGAAATTCGCAACCCGCTGTGCTCACTCAGCCTTTTCCGAAGCAACAATCATTGGTTGCACAAACCCCCACACCGGGGGGCAGTTCCAACCAACCCCATGATGAGGCCTTGAAAAGTGCCCACATTTACATGTTTAATGGAGTTAATCTAACGACTCGTTCTGCGACATATGACATGCCAGTTAGACCCAATAAGCCGAAAATCGCTAACGGTTCTGCAACAGACCCGTTACCATCCACCGTCAATCCTCCATCTGGGCCACTCCAGATTGAGAAACCATCCTTTGACTCCATCCTACGCCCTCCTAAGAGCACCATCCAGAAATCTACATTCAATCCTAATTCACGAGTTGCCCAAAACTACAATATCGTAGAAGATTTGGCCCAAGCCCCGTGTGCCATGTCCACCTTGGAAGTTCTACAACACTGTCCCAACCAACGTAGAATTCTCTTAGCTTCCATTGGCGCTTTCGATCCCGAGTCATCAAACTAACTCACATTTAATCTGGACGATCATCAACCGTGACTCTCACACCAGCTAGCTTTCCAAATCGATGTGGTTGTTCACAATCAACAAATCCACCGGACTATCCTGGATGAGGGAGCCTCCACCTGTGTCATGTCCCTATCCTGTTGGAAAGGTTTGAAATCACCTGCCCTTAACAAATCCTCTACCATGTTACGTGCCTTTGATGGAAGAGGTTTTCATCCTCACGGATTATTACAATCCTTAGCCATTCAGCTGGGCGGCAAAACTGTTACTGTTGACGTCGAGGTGGTCGATGCCCCCCTCGATTACAGCCTACTACTTGGAAGAAGTTGGTTCTACGCTATGACTGTCGTCACTTCGTTGGTGTTTCGATGTGTACAATTCCCCCATCAAGGAAACATTGTTACCATCGATCAGCTCGATTTTTGCACACCCTATGCTCGCATCCATGCTACCAACAACATTCCTTTTCTGGGAGACCACCCGGTTACGTATGAAAGCGTTGGTGTTGGCTTATTGAAATATTCTAGCCTCATGGGTACTTTCCCTACACCACTTCCACCCACCGCACATCATATTTCCGCCGTCAATATGATTTCAACTATGCCTTATCAATCCTTGGAATCATCCGACCCTTGGGTTGTGCCTAGTCCTTTGGAATTCGATGTGCTCAGGGACACAATTCCTCTGAGCCCAGTCGAGGCCGCATACGTAGCTATTCAACCTGCCTCTCCCTCTTCGAACACCTCACATTCATTGGCACCCGATACTTATTCGGTGCCCTCGTGGTTAGATTCCCTATCATCCGCCGTTGATTACATTTCCCAAATTTTTCCTTCGGACAAATCTATCATGGAAATGCTTAGCATTGACGATCTGCCCTGGGATGACAACCACCATCGATCCTCTTTTCTTCCACCTTTAGAAGAAATCCAAGACATACGATCTTTCTTCCCTCCCGATGTTACCAAAGCTCTGCAATATTCTATCCTCACACAAGATACTCTCTCTGAAGGGAACATGGGTAACATCTCTACTACGGTCACGATTGACATTTCAATCAAAGAAGGTGTCATGGAAAACATCAACCTTGGTGCTAATTGCACACCCGACGAAGTGGTTTCTTACACTGCTTTATTCAAGGAATTCCATGATGTCTTCGCATGGAGTTACGAGGAAATGCCAGGGATCGACCCTTCCATCATCATACACGAAATCAAAACTTACCCTGATGCGAAACCGGTTCGGCAAAATCTTCGCCCGGTTCATCCCAAGAAAATCGCAGCTATAAAGGCAGAAGTTGAAAAACTTCTAAAATCTGGCTTTATCTATCCCGTCCCTTTAACCGAATGGGTCTCCAACCTTGTTCCGGTTGCTAAGAAACAAGGGACCATCCGTGTTTGCGTTGACTATAGAGATCTCAACAAATCTTGTCCTAAGGACAACTACCCTACGCCCTTCATCGACCAAATCATCGATAATTGCGCGGGGAGCGTAATTTTTTCTTTCATGGATGGATTTTCTGGATATAACCAGATTGAAATCTTGCCTACAGACCAACAAAAGACAACCTTCATCTGCCCTTGGGGAACTTTCGCCTAACGAAAGCTACCTTTTGGCCTTAAAAATGCTGGAGCCACTTTCCAGTGAGCCATGTCGTACGATTTTCATGACATCAAACATATAGCAGAACCGTATCTCGACGATTTACCCGCACATTCATTAAATCAATTCGATCACATTGATCATTTACGCGTGATTTTTCTGCGATATAGGTTCTACCGTATTCGCCTGAACCCACACAAATGAATTTTCGCTGTCGAATCCGGTCGACTCCTCGGTTTCATTGTCTCCAAAGATGGGATCAGAGTGGATCCCTTAAAGATCAAGGCCATCTTAGCCTTACCTCCACCTACCAATTTAACCCAACTCCAAAGTTTGCAAGGCAAAGCAAACTTTCTTCGTCGTTTCATCTGCAATTATGCCGAGATCACTAAAGGATTTATGCGGTTACTGCAGAAGAACGTCCCTTTCATCTGGGATGATGCATCTCAGCGGTCATTCGACGCTCTCAAGCACGCTTTGACCCATGCACCTTTTTTACATCCCCCTGAATATACAAAGGATTATATCCTTTACTTGGCCGCTTCTACTTCCACCATCGCAATGGTGTTAGTCCAAGAAGACCCCAACGGCGAAGAACATGTGATCTATTATCTGAGCAAGAGTTTATCTGGACCCAAACTCAGGTATTCGCATGTTGAGAAACTTGCTCTGGAAGCCGTCATCGTTGTCCAAAGGTTCCGCCACTACATCTTATTACGCACCACCACAGTAATCACAGACTCCAACCACATGTACCACATCTTGACACGTCAAGTACTTGGGGGAAAATATTCAAAATGGATCATTATTCTTCAAGAATTCGATCTCGAATTTACAAAGGCTAAAGCCAAACAATCCCTGGTGTTTTCCAAGCTTATCTGTACTCTCCCTCGTGCCGATGAAAACATCGAACCTAGAGATTCTCTCCCCGATGAATCTCTCTTCCTCATCAACACCTCTGATACTTGGTACGGAGATAGTCTCCTCTACCTTCAAACACAACGTTTTCAGCCCAACATCTCTCACGAAGAGCGTTGACGCATTCGTCACCACTCTCGTCGTTATATCATCCTCGACGACACTTTGTATCGTCGTGGTATCAACACCATCCTTCGGCAATGTCTGATTCATGAGGAGGTTGAACGCGTTTTGAACGATTGTCACCTTGGCGCCTGTGGCGGTCACCTTTCCGGAATGGCCACAGCCCAAAATATCCTACATGCCAGCTACTTTTGGCCCTCGATTTTCAAATATTGTATTGAGGCTGTCAAGAAATTCCCACCTTGCCAAATCATTAACAAGAAGGCACACACCCACCCCATGAAGCTGCACTCTATTATCGCCATCGGCCCCTTTGCCAAATGGGGCATCGATTTCATGCAGTGTAAGCCTACCTCAGCCGGGGGGCACGGTTACATCATCGTCGCCGTTGACTACTTCACCAAATGGGCTGAGGCTATGCCTACCTTCCTGAATGATGGTCATATGGTAGCTCTATTCCTCTTCAACCACATCATAACTCATTTTGGTGTACCACGTTCCATTGTCACTGACCATGGTGCACACTTCAAAAACCAGATGATGAGCGAGTTACATGTCAAATTGGGTTTTCGTCATGAAAACGCATCCCCTTACTACCCTCAAGCAAACGGACAAGTTGAGGCTATCAACAAAGTCCTAAAAACCATGATCCAACGCATGGTAGGGGAAAACAAAACATCATGGCATCTACAATTGTTCTCCGCTCTCTGGGCCTATCGCACCTCTGTGAAGACTTCAACTGGATTCACTCCTTTCCAGTTGGTCTATGGCATTGAAGTCGTCCTACCGATCGAATGTGAGATTCCATCACTCAAACTAAAAGTAGAACTCCTGCCTCATACTTCTGCTGAAGAAGAATGATTTTTTTATCTATCCAAACTGGACGAAACACGTCACGATGCTACTCTCACCAATGAGGCACATCAAAAATGAATTAAAAGTCAATATGACAAATCCGTCCACCCTCGAACTTTCGTAGAAGGAGACTTGGTCCTTGTTTATGACCAAGCTCACGATAAATTGGGGACAGGAAAGTTAGAACCCATGTGGCACGGTCCCTACATCGTAAAATGTGTCCTACGTAAAGGTGCCTATGAATTAATTGATCATGAAGGAATTTCCCTAGGAGAGCCCCGAAACGGGCTTTACCTTAAGAAGTACTATGCCTAGATCGCCTAGCATTTGTACTTTGTACATTATTGTATTTAGTTTTGGTATGTCTATTTCTTTCGTGTGCTCGAGTCTTTACCGTTGCCACTCATGACTGTGCTTGTGTTTTCATGCGCAGATGACAACTCACTTTCCTATCTTTTTTGGGTTCGCAGATGGCGCTAGCCGACATACCCGGAACATTGCTTCAGCAGCTTGGGTTATTTACCAATTTGACCAGGTGATGAGTTCAGGAGGCATATGTTTAGGACCAGCAACCAACAATATGGTGGAATATCATGCTGTCATTGGACTATTGACCCAAGCTTCCTCTCTAGGTATCTATCGCATCATTATTTACTTAGACTCCCAACTGGTGGTTTTTCAACTCAACCGCATCTACGCTATCCATAGTCCTATCCTGCTACGCCTACACTTGCAAGTTCTCTGTCTCGAACGAATGTTTGATTACATCGAATATAGACACATTCTGAGAGAACTTAATAGTGTTTCGGATTCGTTAGCTAATTATATCATGGATCGATATCTTGCCCACATATAAGATTCAAGGAAAGAAAAACTGTACATTACATGTAAATTAAAAACACATCACAGACATCATCATGTACAAATCATTCGCATCATAAAAAAGTCGAAACTGTATATATATATATATATATGGCGTGACTGAAATGTTTGTATTACATCAAAAAGTGTGTATAAGAGAAAAATATTGGGTCTGTTCACGCATACAACATCGCCTGACAAGGCATACAAAAACATGATCACGGGAGAGACTCTAATCTCCTCGCACTACATTGTGTTGTGAGTAACACACTACTACGCGCACTATCCGCCTCAATAGAGAATTGATATTCTCTGGTACTCCTACAGTGTGCCTCTACAGATGTAAAGGCACTTCCCCCCTCCGCAAAGGAGGGATACCCATTGTAAGGCCTTGGAGTTTCCTCTCAACCTCCCGGAGACCTACTGATAGTACTGTTGGATCTGCTACAACTAGGGCGCCTCCACGACGCCCTGGTACTGGTATATCAGCTGGGCGCACTGCTCCCTTGTCTACATGTTGGAAACAAAACATCTGTTAAAACTCTTTTACATACCCAAAATAAATATATATACATCAAAAACTTAAAAAACAAAAAACTAGACAAGGTATGGCTTAGTCTCTTACCTGACTCGTCCCAGTCTTCTCCCATGGGTAAAATCAATTCCATACTCCCACGGAAGTCTACATCAGCATAAGGGAAGTCCTCTATCCAGAGGTACTGTCGTCTCAGCTAGGCAAAGAAATCACCAGTGAAATGGAACTCTGACTCCAAAACTAGCCTCGGAGACAGACTAGTCCACCTCTCCATCCTAGGTTCATCCACTGGTCACACCGCCAGTGCTATCTGAGGTTGCATCTGAGGGATGTGCTCTAGGAAAAAAGAGACCAAAAATGAGCCATAGCCAAACTGCTTCTGACCAATCCTGCACTGTGAGATCTGTTCCTTCACATTCCGAAGGAACGCTGCACTCCAGTTGAACAGTGTTGGTTCCAAACACTGAACACCATAGGCCACCTGGGATCTTGATTCCATATGAGCACTAGTGTTGCCGATCATGCTTGTGATAGTGAATAGTATAGACCGGAGGGGAAAATCCCGAATATCCTTGATAGGGATCCTGCCCCCTACCAACCTTGCTCCCGGGACGCAGTGGCGTGCCAGAAACACGTCCAATTTTTTAGGTAATTACCTCTGCCCAGTGAAAGATATGGGGACCCCTCTTTTCGAGAGGTCGGTCAAAAAGTACACATCTTCTAACTCAATGGTTAAAAGTTGTGTGCCGATACGGAATCCGTGTTCCGCAACATCCCAAAGGCTAATCATATGCTCAAGCAATAACATCTCTCTCTTCATTTTTTGTAACTTGAAGAACTTGAGCAAGACACAAGCTCGCAAAGAGGCCCGCGTACGAGGACTCCGTAGAGCAGCTAAATCATCCATCTCATGTTCCCTCTCTTTCCATTCAATCATGATTGCCGAAGATACCTACGAAACAAAAAAATCAAGAATTTCATTATTCCTCATGTTTTGGTAATTGATTTTCAAAAGTATTTTAAAACATGAAACAACATACCCACATCATCTAAAAACAACCACTCACTCTTTTTAACCACCATGCCCTTTAATATTTGTCGAATAATGATAAAAATGTTTTAAAAATGCAAAACGACTTTGGGGGCTGTGTGGGCATTTGGGGAGATTTTTTATGAGTTCTTTTACTAAGAATGACCTGCCTAATTGATTGCAAGGGTGTAGACATCCTAATCACCCTTCTCTAAATCATTTTTTGTTAAAGAATCCCCCCATTTCATTAATTTTTAAAAAAAGAGGCCGATTTGGTTGAAAGAGGGGCGACTTAGGGATTTGTGTTTTAAAATAAATAATGTTATGAAAATGGATCTAAAACCATGAAATTTAAAGAGCAAAGGATGGGCACCTACCTGGTTCAAACGGTGAACAAAATGATCGATCGTAGCTCCGGCAGCGAGAAAAACAAGATTTGCTTCAAAATGAGATTCTCCACTATTCCAAAAATCCTTGCAAATGAAATGGTAAATGAATTTTCAAATCAATTGTTATTTATAAAATTTCATTTTTTATAAGGTATGGTCATTTTTGGGTTTCTCTAATGATGTATTGGCTTCACTAAACTCTGGTTTGTAGCTTTGGCATCGCAGGTTTCCTGGCAGTCCTGATCGGTTATTCACCTTGTCGCACTTATGAGCATAGTCTTAGTTCGTTCTCGAGCTCGACAATATGAGAACGTAACCGGGTAAACTTTTATCTCTTTTTCGGACCCGTACGGATACGAACACACAAAAAAGGAACCCCCCTGGATTCTCCTTTAAACCCTTTTCAGACTCTCTAAATATGAAAATATTGTCGAGTGATCTTGCTTCCTTTCACACTCGTTAAAAGGTCAGAAAGGGCGTCTTGCGAGCGATAGTTTAGCCCTTTTTCGGTCTCGTTGGACTACTGTACGAAAAAGGAACTGAGAGAGTTCTATTTTAAGTGTTTTTCCAAACTCTATAATCCCGAAAAACCTTCGAGTTTTCTGTCTTTGGGCTCGTTAAAGCACACATCGACAGACCCATATGGGAATGAATCCTTACTTCTTCTGGTTCGTTAAACAAAGGAAGAGGAACTTACCGAAGGTGAGTTATATCGAGCATGTGTTATCCTCCTCGATCTCATTAAATAAAAAAGAGGTACCCATCTATCTGGATGGGGGAAAAAATTGAAAGGAGCAATCCAAGCAGTCTCTTGAGAACATCATCCAACACTTCTTAGAGTCGCCCTTGAACACGACACTTTGTCACTTTGCATATATCATAATCCGCTGAACCTCTGCACTGAGCCAATCCTCCGAGTTCCTTTCACTCCTTTGGGTCACC